>JAOWBN010181725.1:0-29262 GCA_028565015.1 Pinguicula moranensis
CACCCCACCCTCCATCCGCCCTTGTTGGTGGGGGAAAGGAGTGAAATTTCAATGTTTAAGCATTACACTTTGCTTGTCAATATTTTTTTGGCACAATTTGTTTTCTAAGTAATGTAAATCAACTTCTTTTTTGGTAGTTAAAATTGTTTTAATAAAATGCTAAGTGGCCTTACAATACAATATAAATCGGTCCCGATCCCCTTGTTCGTCATATGCGAACATGGGAGCAACTACTACTAGCGTGTCATAGGATGGAAATTCCCAATAACTAAGCTTATGCTTTGTAGTATGCAGTATTTCCCAGAAAAGTTGTAGGCAGGATATCCAGGCTATGACTATGACTCTCGAGAATGGCGGTGTACCTTCCTTGCTTCATGGACAAATAGACAAAGTGAGATGGACTAACTCCAAGCCCATTTCCTATTTTAACTTGACTAGGCCCATGCCCTGTCCCTAAGTTTTGGATTTCATTGTCCGGCCCATACAGGCGCATGTCTCAGTTCTTAAGGCCAAAGTCCACTTCAATTTTATCTCTAGGTCCAATTAACGTGCTCTTCAAATCCGCCTCGGGGAAACCAACCATCTTTTCTGATTTCTCGAGCGCTCCTCCCTCTGCTACCCCTCCCACGCCTGTGGTCTGCCAAGGTGCAGAGAAAATGTTACAGACCAGAAGATTTGAACAGATTCAGTCACTCGAATAGGCAATATTTAGTAATTTTGGGAAGAATTCAAAATTTAGAAAACTAAAAACAAAGGAATGAGGGTAAAAAGAATCTTCACATTCAACATATCCTTCATACTGGTGCAATATCCTCTTTTATACCCATTTTTTGAACTCTACGGACTCAACTATCAACCCATAACTCAACTAACTTGACTCTAAGGAAAGAAAAGCATAAATTAAGACGTGTCTACAAAACAGGCGGAAGGCTTCTTCTTCTTCTTGGCCACTAAGACTCCACATGTGGCTTCTGCTTATTGGGGCTCCTCCAATTCTTGTTCCTCCAATCAATGATAGCAACATCACCTTTGATTGTTGTGTTCGTAACATTGTCGCCCTCTTTAAAACATCCTTGTCCATAAAGATTTTGATCCGAAAAATATTGTTGGATGAAGTTAGCATCCTCCCAAGTGGCAGTTGACTCCATGGAACCACCCCAATGGATGAGAAGTTATGTGATAGGGTTTTTGGTGATTGGCACAACCCGTTGGTTTAGTATTCGGATGGGGTAGATGTTAAACTCTCCATCATCGAACAGAAGGTAACTAAGATGGGTTGTCCTCGTGCACCTTCAATTTCTCCTTAACTAGAGAGACATGGAAGACATGATGAACCTTAGAGCCTTCAAGGAGGTCGAGGCGATACGCAACTTGTCCAATTCTCTCAATAATTTTGTAAGGGCCATAGAAGCGAGGTGACAACTTCATGTTTCTCCGGAACTGGATGGATTTCTGATGGTATGGATGAAGTTTGAGAAAAAAAATCACCAACCTTGTACTCGGTTTATGGTCTGATTTAAATTGTCCTCAACTGCATTCTGTTGCATTCGGTTTATGGTCTGATTTAAATTGTCTTTAAGCAACTCCTTCATGTTTCTCCTCTGCTGGAAAAGGTAAAAAACTGGACTGGTAGTGTTTGTATCTAGTATTGGAACTGGGAGGTGTTTGGCGACGTATCCATACATAGCCTTAAAAGGAGACATGCGCAGGCTTGAATGGTATGATGTGTTATACAAATACTCTGCAAAGGGTATCCATTTGTTCCATGAATGAAGTTTGTTGGCACATACACAACGCAAATACGTCTCAAGGAAGCGATTTACCCGCTCAGTTTGCCTGTTCATTTGCGGGTGATACGAGAAACTCACTGTGAGTTGGACACTTGCATTCTTCATCAATTCACTGCATAATTTGCTTGTAAACACACTATCCCGATCAGAAATTATCTGAGAAGTAACACCATGCAGCCAGTATATTTGATCTATGAAGATCTTAGATACACTTTCTGCCGTGTAGGGGTGGGACAATGGTACAAAGTGGGCATATTTGCTGAAGTGATCAACCACAACTAAGATTACCAATTTCCCATCTAATTTGGGCAGCCCCTCCATGAAATCTAAGCTAATGCTTTCCCATAACAAATCTGGAACTGGCAAGGGTTGTAGCAAACCTGCATGGCTAGTGGAATCCGATTTGTTGCTGAGACAAACATCACAACTCTGGATCTAGTTCTCAACATCCTTCATGAATTAAGGCCATATAAGTATATCCTGATTTTATTGAGTGTGACCAGTATGCCAGAGTGGCCTCCAATTGGGAAATCGTGTAATTAGATAATGATTCCCGTCTCAGGTCATTTTCTGCAGCCAATACAGATTTTGCCCTTCCATTGCAGCACACCCTACTGTTAACTGATAGTGGGGATAATTTGCCTGATCGAGGATCTTAGCTTGGATGATTGTAGACTTGTATGGATCATTGACATAACTTTAAATAACATCTTCAATCCAAGTGGCATGGCTGCTAGAGATATTATAGCATTGAGTTTCAATGTTTGGTCCAAACCTTGATAAAGCATCCGCGGCTCTGTTTTCTACGCCACGCTTATACTGTACTTTATATTCATATCCCAATAACTTTGCAGCCATTTTTTGTTGTACTACGTTAGTAAGGCACTACTCCAAGATGTGTTTTAGAGATTCTTGGTCAGTACGGATAATGAAAGTCCCTCTTTGCATGTAGTTGGTCCATTTCTTGACTGCAAGTACTATTGCGAGCAACTCTTTTTCATAAGTGGATAATTGTTGTTGCTTTGGTCCAAGTGCTCGATTGTAATAAGCTAATGGATAGCCTCCTTGACTCAGGATAGCTCCTATGCCGTTATCACATGCATCAGTTTCCAAGAGAAATGGTTTGGAGAAATCTGGAAGACACAAAATTGGTGCTTCACACATAATCTTTTTCAGCTGGTTCATGGCGATTTTAGCTTCCAAAGACCACTGAAATGCATTATTTTTCAACAACTATGTGAGGGGCCAACCAATATGTCCATAGTACCGAATAAACTTTCCATAGTAAGCGGTAAGTCCTAAAAAAACCTCGGAGAGACT
Organism: Pinguicula moranensis; assembly: GCA_028565015.1. Classification (NCBI taxonomy): domain Eukaryota; kingdom Viridiplantae; phylum Streptophyta; class Magnoliopsida; order Lamiales; family Lentibulariaceae; genus Pinguicula; species Pinguicula moranensis. Next base: position 3,111 of record JAOWBN010181725.1, read on the forward strand.
TCAGGTTCTTTGGACTGGGCCACTCCATCATGACTCCAACTTTCTGTAGATCGGTGGCGACGTCAGCCTTTGAGATGACATGCCCCAAATAATCGATAGTTTCACGCCCAAAAGAGCATTTGGACATCTTAGCAAAGAGTTGGTGTTTATTCAAAATCTCCAAACCAGATCTAAGGTGGACGAGATGTTCTGTCCAGTTTTTTACTGTAGACAAGATTGTCATCGAAGAAAACAAGAACATATCGCCGTAAGATTTCAGAGAATACCTTATTCATCAAACATTGAAATCTTGCTGAGGTGTTGCAGAGTCCAAAGGGCATGACAATAAATTCATATTGGTCATGATGAGTGACAAAACTATTCAAATGAATGTCTTTCTCGGCCATGTGAATTTGGAAATACCCTGATCGTAAGTCAAGCGTATTGAAACAAGTAGCTCCACGAAGTTCGTCGAGAAGTTCATCTATGATTGGGATGAGAAATGTGCTCTTGATGGTGAGGCTGTTGATGTGACGGTATTCCCACACATTCTCCAACCACCATATTTTTTCTTGACTAACAACACAATAGGCGAATGGGCTATGATTTGGGCGAATAAGGCCTATTTTCAGCAACTCTGCAACGATCTTTTCTATCTCATCCTTCTATAAATGGGGTATGCGGTAAGGAAATTGTTTCTTTGGAAGAGCTCCTGGCACAAGGAAGATGTCATGATCAATATTTCTCATGGGCAGAAGGGTCTGTGGCTCGCAAAATACATCTGAAAATCCTGCAAGAGAGCCTCCATAATGTTCTGGAAATCAGGGTTACCTTTAGATATTACTGCTTCCAGGCTTAAACAAATGCCATTGATGCTGAAATATAGCTTAGACGCGTCTTCATTTGTGTCTAATAGATCGACTGTGATGCCTCCAGTGTCACTTAAACCTTCAGAAAAATAAATTTGCCAAAAAATTGTAGTTGAGCCAGAGTTGAGGAGTTTAGCCATACCTTCGACTGAGATACAATGTAAATCAGCGGTACTTTTGAGAACTTGCAGGGGTATAGCATGCCCTTGTTCATGGAAAGTTACTGTCATGGTTTCATAGTCATAGACCACTGGACCATAGATCTTTAACCACTCGCCTCCGATGATCAAATCAAAACTGTGAAAATTAAATATCTGGGGTAAGCAAGAAAAAAATTCACCTTGAATATTCCACTTGAAATTTCTGCAGATTGCTTCACTGCGATTTTGGACCTCGTCAGCAACTTCGACGGCCATTAGAGTGACATATTCCAACTCGCAATTCATCCTCCTTGAAAATTTGGCATCCAAGAAACAATGGTAGCTTCCCTGTCAATTAAAATGTGAATTGGTTCTCCTTTGAAAGTGCCCCGCAGACGGTATGTATTAAATGTTGTACTCCTACAAATTGCATTAAGAGAAAGTGTACCTTTGATCATGTTATCATCCACCTTCTCAGTTTCATTCGGAAGTTCTTCAGCAGCCATCTCGCTGGTTGGATCAAGCATTTCAATATCACTTTGCAAGTAATACAGTTGAGCAGTGCATCTATGACCTAGAGTAAAAGCTGTCCACATTTGAGACATAGCATTTTTAATGCAATCCTTAAGCTCTGCTTCATACATTAGCTTCCATTTTGGTGGAATCGTAGGTGGGACTTGAGTTTTAGGGTAGAGAGTAGGTCGGTTTTACAGCTTAGGGGCAATCATTTGAGTTGTTGTAACCGCGACTCTGTCAACGAGTGAATTAACTATCACCTCTTGAGCTTTTGCAATAGCAATGGCTTCCATGAGTGTTCTAGGCCGCTGCGAGCGGATGGCAAAGCGCAGCTAGGATTGCAAGCAACCACCAAATTTTTCTCTATAGAATTCCTCATCAAATTTTGGGTATAATATCCTGACTGCGGTGACCACAGAATCAAAACGTTCAAGTAGAACTTGGAGAGACTCATTCATGCTCTTCTTCAAACAGAGAAATTCCTTCATGATATTATTTTGATCCAAATCAGAACGTACCAGAATGAATGCCACGAGTTCATCCCAACAAATTGGCCTATTGATGGTAATTTTGGGAAGAATTCAGAGGCTGCAAAACCAAGTATCAACAACCCCATCGAAGTGCATCCGAGCGAAATCGACCTTCTCGTCGTATGTGATACCCATGTAAATCATGAAAAAGTCAGAGGCTTTTTCAATCAAGGATCATGGGTTCTACCCATTGAAACGCAAAAAATCCGTGTTTGGCATTTTGTCTCGTCGGCTTCTGTCATACTCATTTGTGCGGCGATTAGTCCACTCAAACATTCTATTATTGATCACGTGTGATCGTGGGCAATTTTTGTGGAGCCATCGAACTGTCTGGTCGCCAGTTATACCCGGGAAAATTAGAGGTGAATGTTACTATTGGCGGATTACCCAAATAGTGTGTATTGCCATCGAATTGTCTGGTCATACCTGGTGGTTTGTTGGACAACAGCGGGGGTGGAGGAAGATGATTAAAAGATGGCAAGGTACTCTCTATAGAATTTTTCCATTCGGAAGGTCCTGGGGGAGTTGGTGGGAAGTTTCGAATAGCAGATATTTGGGATTCTAGCTTGTGAATTCGATTAGAGACCTCCCTAACTCGGTGGAGTAGATTCTGCCTGTTAGTGGTTAGTCGGTTGTCCACATCTTCTTAAAGTTTCTGCATTTGGGCATGAATCGTTGAAATCATATACTCCAGGTTCAATTGTGGAGGGCTAGCGACAGGTTCGACTACCACATCCACCAAGGAGGAGGAGGTTATGACAACCTGCTTTGCAGCATCTCCCTTGGAATGTTGGCGGGTATTGAACATGGTGGAGGATTGAGAAAAAATGTGATTGGATTGACCTGGCTCTGATACCAATTGTTACAAACTAGAGGAAGATATTTGGTAATTTTGGGAAGAATTCAGAATTTAGAGAACTAAAATATAGAACTGAAAAGAGGAATGGGGTAAAAAGAATCTTCACATTCAACATATCCTTTATACTAGTGCACTATCCTCTTTTATACCCATTTTTTGGACTCTACGGACTCAACTAACAACCCACAACTCCACTACTCACAACCCATAACTCAACTAACCTGACTCTAAGGAAAGAAAAGCATATATTAAGACACGTCTACAAAACAGGCGGAAGACTCCTTCTTCTTCTTGGCCACTAAGACTCCACACGTGAATTTTGCTTATTGGAGCTCCTCCTCTTCTTGTTCCTCCAATCAATGATAGCCTCATCACCTTTGACTGTTGTGTTCATAATAGAAAACTGTAGCAGTGTTTTCCTAAGGAGCAGAGGAAGGTGCGCAGGTGTCCTCCCGAGGCATATAAGAAGCCTCCCTAGCCCTATTTGCCATCATTTCACTTTCATTTCTGTACAAATCCAGTCACCTAAACATGCTGCTGTCAACCATCTCTTGAAACAGCCGTCGTACATACCCCATGCTTTTGTTGACCCATCTGCATCAACCTTATCGCTTATGGACGTCGTTCAGTCGCCTGTCTTTTGCCGTTCGTCTTCCTCCACCACATCAATGTGTGCAAGGATGCCATCAATCTTGACTTCCACTGGAGAAGAAATGCGGTCCTCCCTCTCCATCACCACAAGGACTTATCCGTACATTAAGTTGGATCGATCCATCGTGCTTGTCGCTACCTCACACTACGCCTGAAGTGGTTAGATACCATCAGGAAGAAACGTTCCTCCCAACTGTGTAAGGAGGTATCTTAGATTCAGAGCCAAGTTGCTTGGCTGCAGTTTTCGCTCTTCAGTCCATCGTGAAGCCTGCTGAATCTGGTGTCTGTCCAAGCCAATTCATCTGCGAGCAACTACAGTTTCCGTAGCTCCAACTTGAGGCGGATTAGCACCTCCCCACCTTTTAATGAGGTGGCCATGGCTTCTCCGTACCCAGTTGTGCAAAGGCACCCTTTGATCTCGTAGTTCTCCGACTAGACACAAGTTGAGCTAGGCTAATTTCTCCATTCGGGTGAAAATTGCATCCGGATTGATGCCTTTGCAGACTTTCCAAGGGACACCGACCTCAGATTGGAGCTCCCCTTTCTCGCCCCGGACAACTGCAACTGATTATTCTTCACCAAGCTCAGTCATAAGTGGTATGTCCCTATCCTCAATACATTGAAAGTGTGTTCAAGCAACATAATATCTTCTGAGGGTGAGAAACGTACAAACATGTACCTTCAACCTATTTTTTCTAAACTTTTTGTGATGTGAATGTCCCTCACATACCCAAATTTTCCAAAAAAAAATATCCATTTTTTGGTTTTTGTCCATGAATCCGATAAGTTCATTATGTGATATGAAACTGTTTCCTCTTGAATGCGCATGAAGTAGGGATTCAGACCCCTGTTCTCAACTGTGTTTGGGCGAGTTCCTCGAATCACCATCTGCCATTCTAGCCCCGATTTTGGAGCCAGAGCGTCCTCAGTCATTGGGTAAGTTACTATGTAATTTAAATCAACTTAAACTTTGGGTTTATGGGTATGCGTTCATTGTGCTTTTCTTGTTGAACATTACTTAACTTCTTCTGCAAAAAGGAATGATGGCTGGGGTTGGGCATTCGGAATTCAGAAATTTTGATTTTCTAAAATTTCTGAATTTTGAATTTCGATCCAAAATTCCGAATTCCGATCCAAAATTCCGAATTTCGATTTTGGATCGGAACATTATTTTAGTTTCGAATTATATTTCGGATCGGATTGGAAATATAGTGTGGATTTTCGAATTTCCAAATTTTTAAACTTTTTTTAGAAAAATCCGAATTTCCAAAATATTTTCGAATTTCCAAAATATTTTTTCTAGTTCACCGAAATATTTTGAATTTCAAAAATAATTTTTTTAAATTTTTATTATTGTTCGGAAATTCCGAATTTTTAACTGATTTCCAAATTTCCGAATTTTGAATTCCGAATAACTATATTGAATGGAATTTCGAATTCCGAATAACTATATTGAACGGATCGGAATTCAAACTTTGCTTCCGAAATTAATTCGATTTTGATAGAAAATGGACGTTTCCGAATTTCGAATGCCCAGGCATAATGATGGCAACAGGATTAACTAGAATATTTTGGCTACCAATTCTGGTTTTAGGCTTGACGGTAAAGGAAAGAGTGGTAGATTCAGCTTCCAATTACTTAATTAAGCTTGCAAGCTATGACATCACTGGGACAGCAGCTGATGTGAACATGATGGGATACGCTAATACAGACCAGAAGGCATCTGGCGTCCACTTCAGGCTGCAAGCTCGGACATTCATTGTTGCTGAGCCAAAGGGCAAACGACTTGTGTTTGTAATCTTTATGCCTGCATGACCTCACAACTGTTGACGATAAAAGTTCTTGAGAGATTGAAGTCGAGGTAGTTATTGCCAATAAACAATTATGGCCTAGGGAAACTTATTTTCCAATTTCCAGTTGAACATTTTTTTTAAAAAAAAAGCCAAATTTGTATATAAGATATAAAGTATTTACAAAGATGAAAACATGACAGAAGGAAAAGTAATGCGGAGAATATCTTCGCCGGAGACTAGATGCCTCTGAACCAATGAGCATATCAGGCTGAAGTCAGTGTCTGATTCTTGATTATGAACTATATGTAACCTGCCCTTCCAGTATATCCTCCAGTATAGCTAAGGGTGACCGGTACATGGCTCCCCTAACATCATGAATGCACAAGTATCTCCGCATTCAGTTCATCGCCATCATCCACTTTTCACCAAATCTGGATATCATGACTATCAACTACATAGCTCCTTCCAGTTGGTGAGCTATCCCTGTAATGTGTAGAAGATATACATGTTGGACAAGGATAATATATTTCCCTTTCAAGACATCATTCACCCTCTTTGACCTTTTACTTTCATTGCAACTTAGTGCTATGGCTACTGTCTCCTTTGTTCTTGTGTCCTGTAATGTTTGTGATGCTCTTTCCGTAACCAGCTTCTCTGGCAGCTAATTCCACACCGAAAATTCTTTGTGGACGAAATGACATTATGGATGTGCTTGTTGCCTGTTTGTTCACTTGTGAAAGCAGTCCACTTGTTGCTAGAAACTGGCCAGTTCACACACTGAGCAACTAGTTGTAGATCCATTGAAACTTGTGAAAACAGTCTTCTTTGTTGCTTGATACTGAACGGTTCTCGTCTTCATTGAGAGAATCTTTGCTACCATTGCACGAAAACTTTCTTCTTCGCTTGCTGGGTTGCAGTGTGTCACACAGGTCTGCTATGCACAGCAGGTATGTAGGTGGGCTCTGTGCCCCTTCCTGCTTGCCCATTAGTTCAGGCCTGCGTGTAGTACTTTGTCTTCTTCTTAGACCTCAACAGATTGCTAAGATCACATTTCTTCTTCCTGCAAGTAACAGCTTCTAGGGTGCAGCCAAGCAATAACACTTGCAGCAAATTACCTAAGTGGCCATGAACCTAATCTAGTTAATTTGGCTCGAGAGTGAACGTTCCCCGGGGGCGTGAGGCTACCCTGGGGAAGAGGGTAGGTAGTTAATGAGAGTGGATGTCTTCCTTGAAGCTGGTGAAACTCTGTTCACCATTCACCCAATCCCTACCCTGTACCATATTGAGATAAAGAGGCAATCAGGTAACACAAAGAAAGGTTTCTTTGTCACTTACATATAACACCGTGTAAACAATAGATGACAGGGTATGTGAATGGCATCATTAAAGCGTGTGCAACTGAGTGCCTCCTTCCTAACCTAAAACATGTTGAAATAGGGGGATAATCAGATGGCACATTGAGAAGTTTCTGTGTCGCTTAACACATAATAGAGCCTACACATCTCCTTTATCTGTATCGCAGCTATGTTAACAATCTTCTCCGGTTGACAATGTGCCAGATTATGCTTCCACTGCAATCATTCTCCATTTCGTTGATGCCAAGAAAGCCTGACATAATAGTTAGCTGGAACCTGGACCTGCTAAGATAAAGAAAACTGAAGACAAGCCAGTGGCTGCAATAACCAGTCAGTCATGCTATAAGGAAATAGTGCAGGTAATTTTTTGGCTTGAATCCACAACCATAAGTCTATTTGAGTACCATAAAGTAAGAGGGGAATGGGAGACTTTGTGGATGCGAAATGGGATTTATTTCTCTCCCTCCATATAGTCCACATTACAGATATCCAGACTGAGGTCCAAGCAGACACATTAACACCATGAGGGGCGGATGCCGTGTGGGTAAGGATAGAAGGTATTCTTGCAGAACCAGTGTTAAATGGCCCTGGAACAAGGGACAGCCAAGATGACACAGCCTTCCACAGTATTGAAGAGATGGTATACTCTAAGAAGAGATGTGTAACCATTTCATCGGCTGTAAGGCAGAGAGGACATACAGTTTCCATGGAAGCCCCTATTATATTCCTCCTCTGCAGAACATCCTTGGTAGGCACTGTATTTTGTATTAGTTTCAAGACAATAATGCATACCTTTTTAGGAGCAAAACTGTTCCATATGATTTTGGTAAGAGCTAAGTGTGAATCTGAGAAGGCAAATTTTGTACTTGCAATTATGGAGCAGTAGGCATCTTTAACAATGTATGCCCCTTCCTTGTTGATCTTGAAAATGTACTTATCATTGATGGACACCTTAGGGGAAACAGAATTAAGCACGCTGCATAACTGCCCCAAAACAGGTATTTCAGATTCAAGAAGGGCACTCCTCCACCTCCATCTCCACAACCAGTTACCATTGATCCAGCAACCTGCATCAGCTACACATACCTCCTTGAACATCTCCTTTCTGAACAACCTGGGATACTCTGCTGCTAGCTGTGAATTATGCAGCCATTTATCACTCCAAAATTTGATTCTATTGCCATTACCAAGTTGCAAGGAGATATTATTACTAAACCAACTGCTATTCATGGAGTCCTGGAGCGTTAGCCACCAATCACAAGAGTAACCACGTCCCCTTGGCCTTCCCACAGCAGGACCAAAGGGGCTTCCCGGTGGGTAAAGTGCTCTGAAGCCAGCCATAGATAGTGAAGAATTTGCACCATACTTTGACTATAGAACTTCAGCCACCAAGGAGGGAGAGCCATTCAATATATTCATACCCCACTTCCCAAGCATGGCAGAGTTGAAGGAAGAGAGATATCGTGCACCTAAGCCGTCCTTAGACACTTGAGGGGAGATCTTTCTCCATGAGATTAAGCAAAGTTTTCTCTTTTCAGCATAACTTCCCCAGAAAAAATTCTGAATAGTTGTCAGCCTCTTTATGATGCTATTTGGATCCTTGAAGCATGAGAAAAAGTGAGAAGGAAGTGCTGACAAGACTGCATTCATGAGTGTCAATTTGCCTCCTGATGACAGCCCCTTGTGGTCCCAGGATGCTAAGGCCTTACTGAATTTGTTGATAACATTTTGCCATGAGGAAGGCCTCTTCATTCGAGCCCCAACAGGAAGACCTAGGTAGCTTAAAGGAGTAGAAGCATATTGGCAGTTCAGATAGGCAGCCATCCCTTCCAAAATTGAGGCATGCACATTGATTCCTATCAACTTACTCTTGCTGTAGTTTATCCTCAGGCTTGAAACCAACTCAAAGTTGATCAAGATAGCTTTGAAAGCTTTCACAGAATTCCAGTCAGCCTTCCCAAGGATGATAGTGTCATCAGCAAATTGTAAATGAGAAACAAGAACCCCTTTCCTGCCAATCCTTAATCATGTGAAGAGCCTTAGGTTGATAGCTTGGCTAATCATAGCTGACAAGCCCTCTGCAGCAAAAAGGAAGAGAAAATGAGAGATAGGATCACCTTGTCTGATACTGCAAGAAGGGTAAAACTCCTGTGAGAGGCTGCTATTAACTAAAACAGAAATAGAAGAGGACTCTAAAAGCCCTTTGATCCACCACTGCCAGCAATGCGGGAAATTCGTAAGCTGCATGATTTGAAGTAAATAATTCCAGTTTATAGTATCGAAGGCCTTCTCAAAGTCCACCTTAAATATAAGGGCTTGCTGCTTCCTCATTAACCACAATAACACTGTCTATAATTCCCCTCCCCTTAATGAAGTCAGATTGGGAGTAGCTGATCAAGTTGCCCATCACTTGCCCCATTCTAGAAACAAGAACCTTGGATATTATCTTTGGCATGCTGCTAATCAGAGAGATAGGTCTGTAATCATGTACAAACAGTGGAGTATAAGACTTTGCCAGCAAAGCAATGTGTGATGCAATGCTACCTTTAGATAACCTGCCACTCCTGTAAAACTCGTGCGTCAGCTGAATAATATCCGATTTAAGAATGTGAATGAAATATTTTATGAAGTTAAAATTAAGGCCATACGGCCCCGGACTCTTATGACTTCTACAAGCAGCAATAGCATCCAATATCTCAGCCTCAGAGAAGGGTCTTTGTAGGAGCATTTTGTTAAACTGAGCAATAGTTCTAAGCCGGAGGCAGAAACGTGGTCTGACTGGAAGTTTCTCAGTAAACCTCTCCTTGAAATGGTGATAAAAGCAGGCCTTAATTTGCTCCGGATCCACCAGCCACACAGATCCTTCCCAGACGCCATTTACTTTATTCATGTACCTGGATTTCAAGAGACTATTATGGAAAAAGAATGTGTTTTCATCACCTTGTTGCAACCACTGTATCCTTGATTTATGAAAAACTCTAATGTTCAATTGTCTTGAAATATTATCCAGCAGAGAGTGTAGGCTAGATAACAGTTGCTGATCAAATGGCAGATCGGATTCAGCGACTGTTTCTATGCCTTTTATGCTTTGCAACAATGACTGTTTTCTAGCTACCAGGTTTGATGAATAACCTTTGCTCCATTGGCGAATATTCTCTTTCTACAACCTGATCTTCATCATGATCTGATAGCTCCAGAACCCCTCAATCCTAGCATTGCACCAGAGTTGACAGACCATATCATTGAAGCTGCTATCTAATAGCCAAGTATCTAAACCTTTGAGAGGCTTTGGTCCCCAATTGATCACTTCAGAACACAAGCTGACTGGGCAGTGGTCAGACCCTTCCTTATCTAAACCCTCCTGGGACCAAGAAGCGCCCGAATTAAGCCATGCATCACTGACCAGGAACCTATCTAAACGACTCATGGACTTCAAAGATTTCATGTACCATGTGAACTTTCTCCGGCCCATTTTCAGATCCTGCAGGCCTAGGCTATTTATGAATGAGGTAAACATCATCACCTCATGCGCATAGCTGCTAGCAGCTACCCCTTTCCTCTCATTGAGAGCTAACACCGCATTGAAGTCCCCCATGACACAACATTTTTCAAGCTTGAAGGGGAGCAGACTGACTGTGAGTGACTGCCACTGAATTTGTTTTCTTGCAAGGTCACTTGGCCCATAAACATTTACCATAATTGATTGCTTGGTCTCCCCAACCCATCCTCCAACTATTCCTAAGAAACCGTCCCCATTAAACATAGAGGTCCTCTGAAATTTGAACTTATTCCATATGCACAAAAGTCCCTCAGAGGGGCCATCAAAGCCAGAGTAACTCCAATCAAAATGCTGATCAAACCACAAAAATGAGCACAAATTCCTATCTACAGAAGCTAGTTTAGTTTCCTGCAAGCTCAGGAAATCCATCTTTTCCTTCAAAATAAGGCATTTAACTTGCCCTCTCCTCTCCTGACTACCTAAACCACGCACATTAAAAGTCACCAGCTTCATGAAGACAGTTTGCATCCTACTCCAAGAGGAGTAGCTGTGGGTTCATTGTTGGGTATTAGCTTGCAGGAGGAAGTCATATCCTCTAACAGAGAGCGAAAATCTTCCTGATTAGAGTTGTAGTCAATATCGAGTTGATTTCCCACTGCCATAACATCATCACACACCCTTTTAGACAGTTCAGCCGGACCAGCCATTTTATCAGGAGGCAAGGAAAGAGGAGAACTCACAGAAGATTGCACTGCCAGATGGCCTAGCCACTCATCAAGAATTGCTATATTATTAGTCCTTGTAGAGTCATTGTCCTATATAGTTTGGCATCTTGGCTTAGTTCTAGGCCTGCCCCTACCACGCTTAGGTGGAACTGGCGCTGCTGGCTTAGGACTAGCCACCTTGTGATCAAGAGGAGGAAACTCCTCATGGGAGATAGGTACGTCTGTCAGAGCATCACACTCACCCGCTTCATCAGAAGATAATTAGGTAAGGATTCTGGTGCAGCAGGTGGATCAACATGAGCAAAAGTAGCTAAATCATCACAGTAGGGGGTAGAGCTAGATCAACAGATTTCCTGGCCGGGGAAACAAGTGCCCCTTCCTCAGCCATCACATTCACTCCATTACCTGGAAGAGAACCTGGAGGTGGCAAAGTGACCTCTCTAGAATGAACCACTAAGATATCCTCTATAGATTCCAGAAACAATGGATTCACCTTGGGAGACTGAACTGATACACCAGCTTCCATACCAATGCTTTTCTCAGCCGCCATGGTTGGAGGCCACCAGGTTAACTTACCAGGCTGCCAGGAGCTGTTTGAATGATTATGCTAATATAGTGCTTACCAATACATAATCATGAAAATTGCTCTTTTCATGAAATAGTGGTTGTGTTTGAGATGAAAGTCTTCAATATTTAATTTACAGTAGCAAGCTGCTATTATGCTATGCAAGTATGGAGACCTCTACACCGAAAATAATGTTTCCATTAGTGGCATTCATACCCATGCTAGCCCTGGAGGCTACCTTCAATATGTTGTATACATTGTAACACCACTTGGCTTTGTGCGCCAATCATTTGATACCCTTGTTGATGGTATTGAGCAGAGTGTCATCCAAGCTCATGATAACCTTCGACCTGTTCAATATATGTGAATGAAGGTAATGGAGCTGTATGGATCTTTCATCATGCTTTCTAAAATGATTATTATAGTTCATCGATACCACCACCACCACCACCTATCCAGTATATTCTCAACCAAGTTGGGTCTAGTGAGTCAGATGTACGCAGCCTTACCCTTGTAATTCTACAAAGAGAATGTTTTCCATTGTAACCCAATATGCATTGTGTCATTTGATGTATAGATTCTAACAACTACATTAATTGAAGAACTGGAATTTAATAAAGTCATTTTGATTTAGTTCATTATTAGCATAAAGCTAAAAAAAATGTCAATGATGACTCTTTCAACTCCATTTGTAATTGACACATTTATATAGCTCATCGAGCATTGTTCTAAATCAATTTTTTTTCATGGCATTTTAGAAGTTGTATTTCTGTTGATGGTCTACCTCAGTGGCAGAAAGTGAATAAGTGGTATTTAAAGTGATAAATTTAATCTTCGAGTTTTCTGAATGATATTTAAATGAGGTCTTACTTGTTAGAATTTAGGCATCAGATCTGAGATACTTAAAGTGAATATTTAGTAAATGTTAAGCAGTTGATAAAGCTGAAAATAAAAACTAAGAAATAGTAAAAAAAAAAAACAATATAATGCTCGTGGTTCACCGAGTCCTTAGATCTTGGGTACATCCACGTTGAGCTTCGGTAAATCGGAGGCTCGCTGCATTGTATTAACTCCTCTTTCAAATATTTAGTACAAAACCACTATCAAATCACTAGATCTAGAGTATACTCTCGATTTATAGTCCACACTTTCTCTAAAAATATCACAAAAGTGACTAAAAGTCACTGTACAATAATAGCCAACCAAGATGTCTGATGGAAACGAGGAGGTTTCCTCAATGAAAAGATCAAAACGGAGCAATCATTTTTGAATCACCAGAGAAGCCGAGAGAGAAAATCTCAAGATAGATACAGGAATTCTGAAAAGTGTTTCAAATGTCACACCATCTCTCTCCTCAGCCTTTTATACCTTCGGTAAGTTTAAATCTCGTCCGTTGATAGTGGGAGATTGTGTGGTCCAGTCTACAAGTTGGCACCGCTTAATCTCAGTCGTTGAAGCAGTGGACGGTTAGGATTAATATGACAGTTGTATCGTCAGGCTTCTCGAGCAAGCTTTTCATGTTCACCGTTAGATCAAAACTCGTCCAATGGTCAGGATCAGTGTGGAAGAAATCGAACAATCATGAAATAACTGCCGTTGGATCAAAGATAGATGTATGTCTCAGATCATATTCTTGTATTTAAGCAGCAATTGATAAACATCGTACGATCACACATAAGCATGGATGGTCCAGATTAGTTCACACTGACAAGATTGAGTGATACAGGGGCAAAATAGTAATCCCACAATTTTAATGGCATCTTCGTAATTACATTGTATTAATAAGGGCTTAACGGGAACTTCACACCAACTATCTCCACCTTGAAGTTTCCATAAGTCTCAGAGTAATGTTACTAGAAAGACAATGCACAGTTTCTCAGTAGCAACAACAACAAGTTTCAGGTCACAAGTAGGTAGCAAGCACGCCAATTTAAACCATCTCAGCTCAACCTATTAATCAAGAACTTAATTCACTCTAGAAGTTTCAAACAAGTCTGAAACTTGGCTTGAGAAACGATTTTGGTCTCAAAATTTGTAGCATTAGAATCAGTAGTAATTTTATCAAGTATAATCACATTTTCAGAAAGAGTGTCTCGAATGAAATGAAATTTGACATCTATATGCTTAGTCCTTTCATGTAAAACAGGACTTTTGCTAAGATAAATTGTAGATTGACTATGACAGTTTTATCAGACAGGTTTGCCACAGTAATCAGACCATGAAGCCACAGAGATTCTTTAAACGCATCAGCTAGGACAATATACTCAGCTTCAGTAGTAGAAAAAGCCACTACTGGTTGAAGTTGAGATTTCCAACTAACATAATCACCTCAAAAAAGAAAATAGTAGGTGGAAGTGAATTTTCTAGAGTCTAAATCTCCACCAAAATCATTGTCCACATAACCATTAATATTCATTATAGTGTTTTTCTTTTTAAACCATAGACCAAGATCAAAAGAACCAATTAGATATCTCACAATCCACTTCAAAGCATTCTAATGTTCAATCCCAAGATTTGACATAAATTTACTTAGTAATGAAATTGCAAAAGAAATATCAGGTTTAGTGCAACCATTGCATACATCAATGATCCAAGCATATTGGCATAAGGTATTTTCTCCATTTTTTCAGATTCTAAAGATGTACTTGGACACTGATCTTTATACAATTAAAATTTATAACTAAGGGCAATGACACTGACTTACATTTATTCAACAAGAACGTTTTGAACAATTTTTGTATATAGGAGGACCGATGAAGCTTTAAGTACCCTAGTTGTCTGTCCCTAACAATTTACATTCCAAGTATCTTTATACCTTGTCCTAGATCCTTCATTTAAAATTCAGAATTCAAGGCAGATTTTAACTTGTAATTTCAGATCTAGATTGGCTTATCAGAAAAATAGCATCCACATAAAGCAGAAGAAATATTGAGTAAGTCACATAATGCAAGAAATACAGGCAAGGATCATAGGTACTTTTACAAAATCCTAAGCTCATCCTAAAGCAATCAAACATTTTTACCACTGCCCAGGAACTTGTTTTGAACCATATAAAGATCTTTTCAAGAGACAAACATATTCAGGTTGAGCAGAGTCAATGAACCAGGTGGTTGATCCACGTAAATTTTTTCTTCTAATTTAAAAAAAGCAGTTTTCACATCAAGTTGCTCAAGTTCAAGATCAAGACAAGCTACATATGAAAGCATAAGTCTAATAGTTTAATATTTCACAACAGGAGAGAACATTTCAATGTAGTCTATTCCTTGCTTTCGAGAAAAAACTTTTGCTACAAGTCTAATTTAAAATGTTTTGAGTCAGTAGGAAGAACCCCTTATTTTACTTTAAAAACCTATTTGCACCCAATAGTTTTCTGGTTTTTAGGTTTTGAGACTAATTCCAAAGTTTGATTTTTCTTAAGAGAGTTCATCTCTTCAAGCATATCATATTTCCACTTCACGGAATTTTCATAGTTTATTGCAAAGTTATAAGTTTCGGGTTCAAAAACAGTCAAGTTGTCATCAACAGAGAAGGTATAATCCATAAGTTCAACAAAATGGACATAATTGCAGGCACTCTTGAATCCCTAACCCCTTTATTGAGGGCAATACTGTATGAGGTGGAAGATAGGGACTGGTCAGATGAAAGCTGATCAGTTCCTGAGGGTTCCTGAATTTCTTCAGGTTACTTAGGTTGGACAGGTATGTCCAGCTCCACCTGAAATGGAACTTTCTTTGGCTCCACCTCAGTTGATGTCTCAGCAAAAATTTTAGGCAAGTAGGGAAAATCATTTTCATTAAATATCACATCCCTAATAAAAAATACTTCACACTAGGCACAGATCTATCCCATAATCTATATTCTTTGATGCCTTCTTGATAGCCAAGGAAGACACCTTTTTATTGAGCGAGGTTCCAATTTAGCAGACTTTGTATGTGCATAGGTTGCACATCCAAACACCCTTAGGTAAGCCAAATTCCGGTTTCTACAGGACCAAAAAAGCTCAGGGAATTTTAAATTCAAGGCAGCTGAGGGGCTTCTATTGATTAAATTAGAAGCGGTGCTCAGTGCCTCTCCCCAAAAACGTTTAGTTAATCCAAAAGTAACAAGCAAATATCTCACTTTATCAAGCAAAGTTCTATTCATACGTTCAGCCACTTCATTATGTTGAATATACCTTACACTTTTATGTCTAGTTATACCACATTCAGAGCACAAAGCATCAAAATAGAATTGCAAAACTCTAAACCATTATCAGTTCTTAAAATTTTTATCTTCTTATCAGTCTGATTTTCAATCAATGTTTTTCATTCTTTAAATTTCACAACAGCTTCATCATTAGAACGCAAAGGAACACCCAAACTTTTCTACTAAAATCATCAACCAAAGATAAATATATATATATATATATATATATATTTAGTACCACCATGTGTAAGCACAAGCTCGGGGCCCCATAGATCAGCATGCTGATATTCAAGTATGGATTTAGAATAGTGTATGCCTTTAGGAAACTTAAGTCTATATTTTTTACCAAGTACACAAGCTTCATAGAAATCAAGATCAACAATTCCATGCTTTCCTAGAGAGCCTAGGGAATGCAACACCTTTAAACCTTTCATGCTCATCTGTCCTAGTCTAAGATGCCACAGTTTAGCATTGTCAGAGGCAAAGGTAGCCACAACACAGTTAGCAACATGCCCTTTGTATCTACCATTCAAAAAATACAAGTTGTTCTTTCTTGTGGCAGTCAAAACAAGTTTATCAAATTTGAACACAGTTAAAGTACCATTCCCACAAAAAAAGAGCACCCAGACTCCTCTAATGCTCCTAAAGAAATTAAATTGCTCTTCAAATCAGGAATATACTTCACATTAGACATGCAAACATGCTTTTCAATATTAGTCTGAAGGTTTACAGTTCCAGTCCCTTCCACAGAGCATACATTGTGGTTTCCCATATGCACTATCCCATTTTTAGACTCATCCAGATTGTCAAACCATGTTTTATGTAGACCCATGTGAAAAGTGCAACCAGAGTCAAGTACCCATTCATCAAACAAAGGACTATCACTAACAATTAACGCTTCTGACAAATGAGATGATACATAAAGGACTTCACTGTCACTTTCTTCAGGTTTATCAATTGAAGTGGCCACATTTGATTCAGACATATGTTTTTCGTTTAGTTTTAACTTATAGCAATCAAAGATAATGTGTCCAAGTTCATTACAATATCTACAATATACTTCTCCATCTTCATTAACATGCCAAGGTGCTACATCATCCTTAGTTAAAGTAATCTTATTATTCGTATGCTCAGTTCTACCTCTTCTATTATTATCATTAATTTTGGATCTTTCAGAATCAGGTTTTACATTTGCATACAAGGCATTTGAAATTTTCCTACTGTTTTTAAGCTCTAACTCTCTAGTTTTTAAACTAGTCATAATAGTTTCTAATTTATGAACAACTTTAGAGTACTGTAAAGCATTTTTCACAACAAAAAATCATCAGTCAAAGAATTTAGAAGAATCATGGCAAGGCTTTCATCATCAAGATCATGATCAGTTCCTTTTAATGTTTGACTTAGTGTGAAGAAATCATATATGTTTTCATCAATAGATTTTACAGATTCCATTCTGAAGGCAAATAGGGCTCCTTTTATTTTAATTGAACTTGTAGCATTTTTTTGAGGCATACAATGGAGTTTAACTTGGTTCAAAGAGCTATTGGATCATCATCTACATCAATCTTTCTAAGCACAGAATCAGACAAGTTTAAGGTGATTAGGTTGTGCGCTTCCTCTCTAACTTCACTACCATTTTTCTTAACTTCCTCAGGCCAAGTGTTAAGATTTCCCCTAAGCGCATAACTTACTTTATGATGAGACAGAAGAACTTTCATTCTTCTAGACCAAGTGTTAAAGTCACTTTTACCATCGAACATAAAAAACTTCAATTCTAACAGACATTTTAGATAAATCACTTAACAGTAGCAGTAGATCTAAAGGCACTTAGTTAATAAAGAATGTGGGATACTAGAAAAACAAGTGCTCGTTTAATCGCACAAAAGTTCTAACAATTTCCAAGATAAGTATCCAACACAGAGTTCAAAGAACATGCATAGAACTACACGCCTTAACATAAACACACACAGTAGTCCCCTTAAACTGTGCACAAAAGAAAGTGTAAAGATCAGCAGACAGTCCCAACTCTAAATGGCTACTAGCCTCTAAGTAATGTAAAGTAAGTAAAGTGAGAGAAATTGAATAGTATACCAACTCTAGCTTTTGCTAGAGTACTTGAATTGCAATATTTACTTCTTGTTTAGATCTTTAAGTCAGAAAACAGTCGGATCCAACAGGCGTTCCACGCTCACCGCACCACTGTTAGAATTTAGGCGCGGTTCTGAGATACTTAAAGTAAGTATTTAGTAAACGTTAAGCATATGATAAAGTTGAAAATAAAAACTAAGAAATAGTAAAGAACAGCCATTATAATTCTTGTGGTTCACCGTGTCATTATATCTCGGATACATCCACGTTGAGCTTTGGTAAATCGGAGGTTCGCTACCTTATATTAACTCCTCTTTCAAATATTCAGTACAAAACCATCGTCAAATCACCAGATCTAGAGTATACTCTCGATTTACAGTCCACGCTTTCTCAAAAAAAATATCACAAAAGTGACTAAAAGTCACCGTACAATAATAGCCAACCAAGATATATGATGGAAACGGGGAGGTTTCCTCTAAGAAAAAATCAAAACAGAGCAATCGTCGTTGAATCACCAGAGAAGTCGAGAGAGAAAAGCTCAAGATAGATACAGGAATTCTGAAAAGTGTTTCAATACGTCACACCATCTCTCTCCTCAATCTTTTATACCTCCAGTAAGATTAAATCTCGTCCGTTAATAGTGGGAGATTGTGTGGTCCAGTCTAGAAGTTGGCACCGCTTAATCTCAGTTGTTGAAGCAGTGGACGGCTAGGATTAATATGACAGTTGTATCGTCAGGCTTCTCGAGCAAGCTTTTCATGTTCAACGTTAGGTCAAAACTCGTACAATGGTCAGGATTAGTGTGGCAGAAATCGAACAATCATGAAATAACTGCCGTTGGATCAAAGATAGATGTATATCTCAGATCATATTCTTGTATTTAAGCGGCAATTGATAAACACCGTACGATCACACATAAGCATGGATGGTCCATATTAGTTCACATTGACAAGATTGAGTGATACAGGGGCAAAATACTAATCCCACAATTTTAATGGCATCTTCGTAGTTACATTGAATTAACAAGGGCTTAATGGGAACTTCACACCAACATTACTTAATCTCACTTTCCTAATTCCCTGCTCAACAGTAATCCGATGCGTGTGTAGCACAGAGCTTTGTTTGATTGTGCTTGATCCCCTTTTATGCTTTTTAATTTGAACTCGCGTCTGAGCATGAATTTGGTTATATCAGTTGTATGACACTTCAAAAAGGTCCTGCGTGAATCAAATGATTGGCCTGCATTCAACGATGTTGAAATGGCATGGAAGGTCACTGTTGGTGCTTAATTTGTGGTACATTTGTGATATATCATTTATTGAAATTTTCAGTGGTATTTGTCCAAGTGGTTTCTTTTACTGATTAATTAGACCATTTTCTTAACTGTCGGGATATGCAGATATCTCCTCTTAATATTTTCTCTATTTTGCATTTCACTCGCTCAAGAATTGTTTTTAACAGTTGCTAGAACGGATCTAATAGTCAAACTAAATACGAACGAATCATGCCTTTAATGCGGAAGCGTATAGAACCTTAATATTCCGGTTGACTATATTACGAAAACGGTCAAAAGCCTACATATGAGAATAAGAATTGTAGAGTGTATAAATAGGCGTATTGAATGCCCTATTTATAGAGAGAAATTATGGTTTAGTAATTAACATATAATTACATACTAAACCTAATTAGGTAGTAGAATCCTACTCTAATTAAAATTCTTAATACTAAGTAATTTTTTCGACAAGAAATTTTTGATTTTATTCATAATTAACTAAAAGAATACAACTATATGGGTTGAGTGAACAAATTAGCAATTCATGACCACAATTGGTCTCCTAGCCCAATCTATTAGCTCGTATGTTGTATCCCTTTTCTTCGACTTGAATGTGTTCCAAGATAACACAACAATTTCATTGAAAACTTCTTCAGGTAGCTTGCTTTCCAGTTTGAAGATCACATGATTCCTGTATAACCAAATTCTCCAGTTTGAGATCAACCAAATCATCCGCCATGCTCTCCTGCATCGTTTTCTACATATCAGATTCATATGGCTTTGATAATTCACAGTTGGATCCGGATGAAAGATGGAGGTGTGCCCTAACCAAGCGTAGATCAGCTGCCACAATCGGTATGTCCAACTACAGATTGAAAAGATGTGATTAGTATTTTCTTCTTGTATATTACAGAGTCTATAGTTTAAGGATGTTGAAGTCTGAGCAATAACATTTCTCTGATTTAGATTATGTAGACTAGGAATACGATCCTGTAGCAGCCTCCAATTAAATGTTGTAATCTTCAGAGGGGATTGACTGTCCCATAGGGAACTAAGGAGAGGATTCAATGGCTCAGTGAGACCTTTTGCTCTGCAGATAGTATGGTACGCACTTCTGACTGTGTATTTTCCAGTTGGTGATTGCCTCCACTGCCATGTATCAGGCTCAACTTGTGGGATATATTCATTTAATTCCTATTCTAGCTGATGTAAAAATTCTACCTCATAGGTGAATAGATTTCTCCTCCAGTTCCATATCCATTTGTGTTGTGGGTCTGATGAGATCTTAGATGCTATGGACTGGAACTTGTCATCAGCTATTAAGTATAGCCTTCCATATTTTTCACAGAATCTTCTTGATCCCATACATTGATCTTCCCAGAATAGTGTTTTGCATCCATCTCCCACCCTTCTGATGGTATTACTTCTATACCATTCTTCTAATCTGGCACATCTTATAATCTCTTTCCACCATGCTGAATTTTGAGCATTTGGTAGCCTACCTTGTTCTTCAAAATGGATAACCCAATGTATATTTCCATATTTATACTGTAATATGGAATTCCAGCAACCACCCTCTGTAGTTTGTAGTTTCTATCACCATTTTGATAGCAATGCCTCATTGAAAGAGCCCAATTCAATGACACCGAGGCCACCATTTTCCTTCTGCTGAGTGATTTTGTCCCATGGGACCCATGTTATTTCCTCCTGTCATTTTGATCTCCTCCCCATAAGAATTTTCGTTGCAGTTTTGTGATTTCTTGTATAATACGCACTGGTGCTCTGAACATAGATAAATAATAGGTTGGCAGGTGTGTCAATACTGTTGAGATAAGGATTAATCTTCCACCAAAGGATAGATGTCTGTTTTCCCATTGTTGTAGACTAGACTTGATAGCTGAAATTACTGGAGTCCACAAAGATAAGCTTTGATGATTACCTCCTAGTGGAAGTCCTAAATACTTTGTTGGGAGAGAGTCTAGTGTGCAACATAAAATTCTTGCTAGTCTTATCGCTGTTTATTGAGGGATGTTGATAGTGTATAGCTTGCTTTTATAGAAATTTACTCTGACCCCTGACACTATCTCCAGCCATCTGAGAATGCTTTTGACAGCCACTATATCTTCTTCATTTCTATTACTGAATAGTATTGTATCATCTGCGTATTGTAGGGTAGAAAAATTCTGATTTCCAAATGTATAGCCCATATATAAGCTCCTCAACTGTGCTGTCCTGGCTAATATATTCAAACCTTCTGCTGCTATAAGAAACAGGTAGGGAGACAATGGATCTCCCTGCCTAAGCCCTCGTTCAGGATAGAATTTCTCAGTTGGGGAACCATTGATCAGAATAGATATTGATACGGATGAAATACAAGCTTTTATCCAGCTGATAAACTTAGGATTGAATCCCATAGTAGACATCATCCGTAGAACATACTCCCACTTGATTGAATCAAAAGCTTTTTGGAAATCAACTTTGAATAGTGCACACCTTGTTCTTATTTTCTTTGCTAAATGAAGGGCTTCATTTGCGCAGAGTACACTGTCACCAATGAATCTGCCTTTAATAAAACCTAACTGGTTGTTTGATATAATAGAAGGGATCACCTTGCTCAACCTATTCGCTAGCTAGTAACTTCACCAAAACTTTGTTAGAGTGTTGTCCAGTTTTTTTTTGTTGTAGAGCAATGAATGATGGATTCAAACCTGCTGTCAGTTTCTCCTTCTAATAGAATTCCTGTAGAAATTGTTTTATATCTTCCTTTAAAATAGGCCAGAATCTCTGAATAAACTCTAGGTTTATGCCATCAGGTCCCGAGCACTTAGATCTCTTGCAACTCATGATAGTCTGATGGATTTCTGCTTCTGAAAACACAGCCACTAATTCTTCATTTTGTGACTCAGAAACTACCTTGATAGCTGGCAAGTTTAATGGTATGATAGGGCAGTCCCTGTCCAATTTGAATAGGGACTCAAAGTATTGTTTGAAGGCTTGCTTCACTTCCTTAACTTCCTCTGTCCTTACCCCATTAATATATGTTCCTTGAATGCCTGCTTTTTTCCTGTTTCTATTCACACAAGAGTGGAAGTATTTGGTGTGGCATCTCCAAGTTGCAGCCACTTACTTCTGGATTGCTGAAAAGTCATGGAGGCTTGCTTTTTAAGATTCATCTGTAGCATCTGCCATTTATTTTTTCTTTCTTCAGCTTCATGTACCATCAGCGGCCCTAGTATTGAGTAGATCATCAAGTGAGGAGATTTCAGACTTTAATAAACTGATGGAAGTATTGATGTTTCCAAATATTTCCAGATTCCATTTTTTCAGAATTTGTTTCAGCAGTTTCAGTTTCTCTTTCAGTATATGTCCTTTACTTCCTGATATTGATGAACTTCTCTAGCTCAGTTCAACATTTTGCACGTAGCTATATTCCAACCAAATTCAAATACCTTAAATGTGATTGGTCCCCAATTTTTTATAGTATCAGCAAGTAATACGGGGCAATGGTCAGAAACTGTTTTAGGGAGCACTTTTTGTTGTAATTGAGGCCACATTTGAGACCATGGATCACTTATGAGGAATCTTTCTAACCTACTGCCAGTCTTACCATCTGTAGTAGTCCAAGTATATTTATGGCCAACAAGAGGTAAATCTAGCAGTTGTGTGTCAGTTATAAATGCAGCAAAAGCCTCCAGTTCTGCTCTAGGGACCATTGTAGAGCCTAACTTCTCACTCTGACTCAGAACCGAATTGAAGTCACCCATTATACAGTAATACTCAGATATGGGTTGTAGCAGTTTTTGTGTGATATCTTCCCACACTTGTCTTCTCTGGTCGAAGGGACAAGGTGAGTATATAGAGATCATACATAACTTTTTCTCATCTTGAATCCATTCCCCTTCAATGCCTAACGCCCCATGGATCTCCCAACTGCTTATCAACCTAAATGCCTCTGTTTTCCAACTGCACAAAATACCTCCTGAGCTCCCCAATGATGCCTGATATACCATGTTATAGGAATTGTTACCCCATATTAGTGGCAGCAAGCTATTAGGAATGCCTTCCATCTTTGTTTCTTGGATACTAATCATGTCAATATCATATTGGCGAATGAGATCTCTTATATATATCTGTTTGTGTCTCATTCTGAGTCCCCTGATGTTGTAGTACAGTAGCTTCATTAAACTAAGCTTGTAACTCCATTAATAATTGTCATATTGTCTTCATCCGTAGCAGGGGTATCAAGTTGTATATCATAGACTTCTTGATCTCTAGCTTCCATCTGATTAAATTGCTCCAGAAGTTGGGCCTCCATACCATTCATATTGAGTCCAAGCCGTTGTCCGAATCTAAGAACCTCATATGCCACCCCATTTATTTCTACTATTTTCCTGCTGCTTGGTTCTGTGGACTGCTGTACAGACTGCTGAATGTTTTGATCCGCAGATGTCCTGACTAATGCTTGGTTTTCAATATCCTCTGTGGTTTGTTGGCTCCTGCTGGTAGGAATATTGTCTGCTAACTCACTGGTTTGTAGTCCCAGATATGCTCCTTTAGGTACTTGCTCATTCACATGGACTATGGAAGTGGCTCTGTTTTGAGCAATTAGAGAATTATAATGTATGGGCAATTGTCTTGCTTCCTTATCGTGGGTTGTGCCAGATGGCCCAGCCACATCTTTTGGCCTATTAGTATTGTGGCCCACCACAATGATTTCGTTTATTGGGCTCGCAATAGTTGACTACTCCTTATCTCCAACGGGAAATCTTGATCGTACTGATTACGCGATTCGATTTTGCCTTCTACTTGAATCCCTGATTTTCTGGCTTTTTCTCCAACCCATCTCTGTCATGACGACAGAAGTCTTGTCTGACGCAACTTTTTCCCAGTGCCGCATCTGACCAATCCGGCCAATCGGTGTACCTCGGTATTTTGGCGAATGCTTTCCCCCTTTCAGGCGCCAGAATTTGTGTTTTTCCGGCCAAATATTCTGTCTATTCTTCTGTAATGAATATGCAATATTTCTCAGAGCCCACTCAAATCTCTTTTTGGCTGCTAATTCTACTAGTAATTTGAGTTCTTAATGGTACACATCCCGATCGTAACTTCTTGCTTTCAGCCGGAGTTGCTCCTGCTTGAATGAAAGTTCCCAGTTTACGTAATATCCATCTGTAGAATCTTTCACTTTGGCAGCTGATAGGCACCCCTTCAACTTTAACCCAACATAGTCTCTCCGTGTCTTTGGGCTCATCATTAGGATTCCATGCTCTCACACGTTTGATAACCTTAGCTATTTCTGGGTTATACACTGTTAGGAACTTGTGATGTGAATCTTCATTATGTAGTAATAGGAAGTAGGTATTCCGGTGGGGCAATGGAGCGATGATAGTTTGATGGTACCCAGTATTTTTGAATGCCTCTTCTACTTTTGGAATAGTTGCTCCTTCGATTAACTCAAATAAGTTCAACCACTTCATTTCTGTCAGGGCTGGTCTAAAGATCTCACATTTATCCTCATGTTGAATAGTTCCTGTATATTGATTCCTAGTTCTATTTATCTTCTCTGCACCCACTGAAACTTGGTCCCTGTTATTGATGAGATTTGTCACCTTCTTCTTCGGTTCTAGTAGAGAGGGTGGAGTTCTAGAGTATCTTGAAATGTTTGCCTTCATTACATATTGACCCACCTTGATTCCTCTGAATAAGGTCGTGAAATCATAATTATTCGATTTGAACGTAACAAAGCCAAATCGTTGTCCTTCTTTGTTCAACCTCGGAGGAATGTATAAATCTGTGCATATACCGAAATCTTTGAAAATCTTGCGCATTTCCACAGCATTGATGTTATTTGGAAAGTTAGAGAAATAGACAACCACTGAGCTTTCTCTCAGCTTTTAGACTCTAAGTTCTCTATGGATCGCCATTTGTTTTTGCAATTGTTGATAAGCTCTATTTTGTCCTTGCTCTAGAAGAAACTGTTGTTGCTTATCCTTTACATGCCTTGCCATTACTGATGTTGTAGGTGAAACCTCCAGAAAGCTCACCCAGCTGGAAATTAAAAAGATTCACCTCAATAATATCCTCCAACAGATAGTAAATTCTCTTCACAGGTATGGACCAAATTTATGCTTCTACAGCTTTCACAGCATACTCATAGAACACTTTTCCTCCAACTAGGATCCTAGTACCTTCGTAAGAGTGCCCTACAACCGAGCGCACCCGTTGGTATAGAAAAGGCCTCTCTGGTGGTCATCCAGCGAAGAGGATTTTCCTTCCGGTAACAAGCTTAGAGAACTCTGTTTTCCCCACAACTCACCATCCCTGATCAATAATCACTTCATAAGATGATGTGGGTTTGCCAAATTGAAGATATCAGGCATGGGTAGCTTCATAACTGCAACTGAGATTTGATGTTATGACACGTAATAATAAGGGGCCACCGCATCCAACCCACCCCAAAAATAAATTCAGTGAAAAAAACAAATTCACAATTTCTTTTAGTGTAAATCCCACCCTCGCTTGCCTTCTAATTTGTGCCTTGCTCAGTCCCAAAGTCGTGGCCCTTATGAAGTCGGGAATGCGAGTAAGTGTTGTACACAAAGTGTTGAAAATAATTTTGTTTAAGTTATTTTTACAAAAGATTTATTTTAAAGCTTGTTTTATTTAATTATTTTGGAGTCAAAACAAAATAAGTTTTGAAAGGCTTCTACTTAATTGGACTGATCAAGGATATGGGATTGTGATATTGAATTGAATTGGGCCAAATCCAATACCACTTACCTATGGTCAGAAAGTTAAGTGGTAGAGGGTCTGTCCATTAATGGGTTAGGTTAAATAAATACCTCCAAGGTCACACGGTTGTCGAATCTAAGAAATCCTTTAACCTAGATGGTTTCCTTCGAGAGAGGACGATTCGTACGATTGTGAGATCCTTGGGCTTTGAAATTGTTAATGATTTTGGAAGATAACCATGGGAGGTAATTCTTGGTTACTTTATTTGTTGAGTTATTTTTGTGTTTGTGAATCATCTCCAACATGTACCTGTAGGCGACTATCTTATCTTATGTTGGCCTTGGTGTATAATAAATATGAGCAGAGACACATTAGATTAATTTAATCCATATA
>JAOWBN010181726.1:0-16912 GCA_028565015.1 Pinguicula moranensis
GTCCAGAATAGAGTTCCTTCCCCATTTCCAAATTGAATGTTGCTCATGTCATTGAACCAAGTGGCAGACAGTGTATTTTGAAGTCCTGTCCACCAAGTAGATGCATAGCTTCTTGCTTTTCTTTTGTGCCTGAGATCTGGTCTTGGTTGTTTAAGTTCTTGATGAGTCCCTAATGTTAGCCTGCCCCTATCTATACATTTTGAACTGATAATAGAATATGCTAGGTTACGTTCTCATTGAAGTAGGTGTTTCTCCAACTTTCCTAACTGTGACAGGTTAATAGCCAGGGGGTATTTCACTCCCAGACCTCCTTTCCTAATGGGTTTGAAGACTTTCTTCCAAGAAACCTATCATACCTTCCTTCTCTCCATAGTGTGTCCCCATACAAAACTCCTCATTAATTTGCTAAATTGTTTGATCACTGATTGATGTGCTTTATAGAAGCTGAAATAATGAGAAGGTATGGTGTTCAACACATAATTGAGGAGGATCAATTTTCCACCCTATATATATTTGTGCTCTAAAGTGGCAAGTCTTTTAGATATCCTGTCTAGAATTGGTTTCAATGTCCGAGACTTTTGTGGATTAGCTCCTATGGATATACCTAGTAATTGAATGGTATAGTTCTAGTGAGGCATCCCATATAATCAGCCATTGCCTTCAAGGTCTGATCTGAGACATTTATTCCAGCCAGGTGTGTCTTTTTGTAGTTGATCTTTAGACCAGACTACAGTTAATAGTTGTGGGAGATGGCTCTGAACATTCTTATTGTTTCCAATGAAGCCTGTCCAAATATTATGGTATCGTCTGCATATTGTAAGTGAGAAATGGGCACCTTGTCTCTGTCAATATACACATGTTTAAGAAGCTCCAAAGACATTGCTTTGGTGATTAATCTGGACAGCCCCTCAACAGCTATAACAAAACAATAGGGGGGAGAGTAGATCACCTTGCCGTAGGCCTTGAGGGGTAAAATTCTGATATGGGACTGCCATTGATCAGTACTGAGGTTGATGAGAATTCAAATAAAGCTCTGATCCACCATGTCCAGCAAGGCAGCAATCCCATGTTGAGCCTAACATCAAACAGATAGATCCAATTTAGTATGTCAAAAGCCTTCTCAAAATCAATTTTGAGGATCAGGGCCTGACCATATAGCTTCCTAGTCTCATCAACCACTTCATTTGCCACCATAACCCCATCTACTGGTCTCCTACCCCTCATGAATCCCATCTGTTGGGCAGAGATCAGTTCAGGTAGAACTACACTAAGTCTGATGGATAATACATTGGCTATTATTTTGGGCATGACACCAATAAGAGTGATTGGCTTGTAGTCTTGCACCTTTATTGGTTCTTTCATTTAGCAACAGTGTAATGTGAGCAGCATTGCTCTCTTTTGCTAACGAATAGTTCCTGTAAAATTCGGAGAGCAATAAGCATATGTAAGATTTCATTAAGTGGAGAAAATGCTTAATAAAGTGAAAATTAAAACCATCCAGCCCTGAACTTTTGCTGCTGCCACATTTTGAGATTGCTTCTAGTATTTCTGATTCCACAAATGGAGCTGCCAGGAATGTATGTTGTGCACCAAAGATAGTGGCAGAATTAAAGTTGATCATTTTTGGCCTAATGTGGAGTGTTTCTACATATATGTTGCAAAATGTTTTCTGAAACATTTCTTCACTTTTTCAGGTTCCTCTTGCCATCTATCTCCTTCCCAAATACCATTGACTTAAGTTCTTTGCCTGCTACTATTAATGTATCTGTTGTAGAAGGATGTATCTGCAGCCATGTAAATCTGGATTGCTGATATTTGGTGCTAATTATAAGAGGCGTTCAATGAGTAACAGAATATGATCAGAGTTCATAGAGTCCTGTCCAGGTACACCATGTTCAGCTTCCAAAATTATTCTGTTCAGTTCCTGCCTAATCGCATTTTGTTCCTGACTTAAGTCTCTCGGAGCATGCTTATTCCATATTTTGATGCCTACTTTTATTACTTTAAACTTTTCTTTGATCCTGTAGCTAACATAGGCTTGCACGACAGTGTTGCACTATAGATTTATAACTAGATCATTATATGCCTTGTCTTGCAGCCAGATATTTAGTACCGGCATTGGTCTTCGCCCACAATTCTGATTTTTATCTAGAAGACAAACTGGGCAATGATCAAAGTCCTCCTTGGCAAGTCCTGGCTGTACCCATTGATTTTGTGGGGAGCCTAGCCACTGGTTGTTAACCACAAACCTGTCAAGGCGGCTCATGGCTCTTAGAGAGGGTAAGTACCAGGCATATCTTCTCCCTAACATTCTAAGGTCAGAAATATCGATGTTGGATATAAACTTTCTAAATTGAGACATCTCATGGGTGTTAGAGTACGGAGCAGTGCCTTTTCTTTCCCATTGCTCTAAGATTGCGTTGAAATCCCCCATTAGGCACCATTGTTTCTAAATCTTTCCCCAGTTTACAGTCTAGCAGTTCCTGCCATTGTAGTTGCTTGAGTGTCCTGTCATTTGGTCCATATACATTGACCATGTTTGAGACAATTCTATACTCCTTCCAAAGACCAACTGCATTTAGAAAACTCTTTCCATCGAAAATCTTTTGTTTTTGAAATTCGTTGCAGCCCCAAATACAAATCAGGCCACCAGACTGACCTCTAGCACCCTTGTATATCCAATCAAAATTTGAATCATACCATAGGGAAGCACAAAGTCTTTTATCAACCTGTGCCATCTTTGTTTCTTGAATGCTCACGAAATGAGGCCTCTGTTTTAGAATTAGGTGTCTAAGTCCATATCTTCTTCCTTGAGCACACAGTCCCCTGACATTATAAGTGAGTAATTTCATGATGACCCTGATGCCTCATTACTCAGTGGCTTTAGTGCCAGCTACTGACTGATGCCCATTAGCAGGTTTTTGGCTTCAATAGGACATGCTTCATAAGAGATACCTAGTTATTTCCCTATGTCCATTATGAAATCTGCTTAATTGTGTAATGGATTACAATGAGGCAGAGGGGAACTAACTGATGCTTGCACAACTAGTTGATCCAGCCAATCATCTAAGACAACACGATTTTTGGCTCTCAATGGATCATTGCCTAGCCTAGTTTGACTTCTTGTTTTAGGCCTCAAGCTACACAGTTTTGCATCCCCTTTAGTATTGGGACTCTTAAGTAGGGGTCCATTCTGGAGAGAGGAGGGAATTCATCAAGTTGTGGTGCTTTAATATCCTATCCATGCAGTATCAACCCATCATGTAAGGAGATGTCTTCTTGTTGTCTGCCTGCTACTTCCATAGCAGCGGCCCCTGACCGAACTAATAGATTTTCTGGTGGAATATCCTGTTCCACAATGTAATCCAGTTCCTCCCAGATTACAGTTTCACCAGGTTCCATATCGTGTGCAAGCATGGTTTCAACAGAGTCAATCTCATTCACAATATCAGAGGCGATTGTAGACAACTCTTTCTCAGTCCTAGGTTCAATTTTTTTTATGAGTGGTAGAGTACTGTTAAGCAAGATTATCAGTATCATGTCTCACACTGGCAGAGATATATTATAAACCTATAGTTGCTAGAGGTTGTAGTCCTGCTTGACAGCCTAATGGTGTTTCAGATACCCCCTCACTATCCACTTCACAAGCATCTAGTTCAGTATTCTTAGCTGGCTCATTATTGTTTTTATTCAATTCTGAAAAGGACGGCGGACACCAGCTAAGGCGCCCTAGTATCCATGTGGGCAATGTTTGTGCACGATCCTTTCTTAGCTGTGGAACAGGAGGTGTGAACACAGGATCAGAGATTACATTTCCTTCCAGTGCATTATCTTTTAGGCACTCTAAGGTATCATCACTCAATCCTAAGGAGGCTGCAGAATCATCATCTTCATTTGGGGAAAGTAGTTCATCAGACCATTTGTTAGGCAATTTCATAGCCTCTTTGATATACAATTGATGAACCATTCCATCAATCACCACCCCGAAGTCCTGTTCTATTATGGTCCTTAATAGGATTTGAATAATAAGATAAGCAACTTCCAGGTCCGGTTGAAATAGAGTAATGTATGCTATACTTATCAGTTTACCCAGTCTGTTACCTGTTGTCGTTAGGTTAGAGACAGACCAAGTTGTGAGAGGCAAACCAAACACTTGTGCCAGACAGAAATGGCTGGTCTTAGGGACATCGCAATCCATGACTTTATGTCCTGAACCCAATTAGCTAGCCACAACTTATCATTTAAAAATAGAATACCAAGGTCTAGGAGTTCGTTTTCCCATAAGAGAAACAAGCCAGCGCCAAGCGGACTTGCCATCATGTTTAGATAGCCAACTGCTTTCAAGGACATTTGAAACTCCACAAGACCATCAAGGTTGATTAGCCTCCCTACATAACTTCGTGCTAACCAGTCATCTTTACTACTACTCAATGCTAGGAGATTCTGCTTAGAGGAAGGTTTAGGATTATCACAACAGCTCCAGCTGTGCAAGGTAAAAATTTACTCACCCATAAACCTTTAGCATGAGTCTGCTGCATAGGCCCCATATTGTGCAGATTCTGCAGTCCAGTCAAGTTCCGTGGCTCCTTGCTACCATTTTGATTCTTATATTCTGGATAGTGAGCACGGTTTGCTTGCAACCTGTAAGAACCAAACCACGTATTGTTAAGCTTGAGTAGAAGCAGCTCAACATCATCCACATCCGAGTATTCCACAAAACCAAAGGGTAATCGCCCTGTTTTTCAGCTTATGGGCCACAGATATTTCTTTAATGGATCCTTGCCGCTTCAAAGCATTGTGTAGGTGACGCGCATCACATCCTTTAGGAAAAATAGTAATGTAGAAGCTGATGGTTTTGGTAGGATATATATCCTTCTCCGGTAACATGCGCGGACCAAGCCGCTCGTGGACTGGAAGTGGGTTTTGAACAAGTAAACAATCTTGGACGGAAAGAATAGGAAAGGAATCGTACGCAAGCGCCTACCCTGCCTTAATAGTTGCTCTCTTGAGGAGTTTAGCCTGTCTTGTTGGGATGAGCCACTCTGCCATAATATGAGAAGAGCGGAGAAGAGAATAAAATAGAGTTGGCTCCTCAAGTGCGTAAGGCAGCCCCGGGGAGGGGGTCGGGGTGTGTGGAAAGGGTCCCTACTCTCCGCCGCTCTCCGTGGCCGGATTCATCGAGCAAGCAGTGAAGAGAGATTGCGAAGCATTGTTCATGCGATTCAGAGAGCGGGAGTACTGTTCATGTGAAATCTCATTTTGACGCCTAACTTCTGTCCAGACCTTGAACAATAGATGAAACTTATGCAATTGATGAAAAATACGCATGAGAACTTAGATCAAACCCATCATTAACAAAAAAAGTGAAACCCATCATCAACAAAAATGATGAAACCCATCCTCAACAAAAAATATGAAACACATACGGTTTACTTAATAGTTACAATTACAAGGATGCTCACACTAGAATCATGAACTAACTTAGTAAAGATATCACAAGTCTACCAAATAAATATCAAATATTATAGAATATCTATCGACACTTTCGAGATATATGATGTAATCCCATGCAAGCTTGCAGAATTTTCAAACTCGGCCAAAGGCTTGATCTCAATTTTCGGGTTCCTACTTCATTTTCTATTCCCAATGGACGAATCATGTTTTGGGCCAGGGGGAGGAACCGATTTTTTTGGAGGGGAAATCAAAAGTAGGTTAGATTTATGATTGAAAAATATTAGGTAAGGTTTTTGAAGAGTATAATTGATTTTTTTTTATATATGTAAGAAAAGCTATTTTCAATTAAAAATACTTACAAACACTATTGTCATAATATTTTTTTTTGTAGAAACACAGTTTTAGCAAACATGCACCACTTCCCTGCAAATCTTTTTTTTTTTTAAATATTTTGCAAAGCATAAGCATTTGCAAACACACATCAAGTAAACTTACAACTTACAACTACCTTGATAGGGCATCCCTCGAACGAAACCCAAATCCTTCAAAATCTAACCCGAACTTGATCCAGAATCCAACCAAAATTACTCAAGCAAGCCACAAAACAAATCCTTCAGCCAAACTAATCGATGCCCAATCCAGAATCGTCCTAACAATCCCTCAGCCCAAAAGGAAGAAA
Organism: Pinguicula moranensis; assembly: GCA_028565015.1. Lineage (NCBI taxonomy): Eukaryota > Viridiplantae > Streptophyta > Magnoliopsida > Lamiales > Lentibulariaceae > Pinguicula > Pinguicula moranensis. Next base: position 6,134 of record JAOWBN010181726.1, read on the forward strand.
AGAAGATCAATTTGAAGTACTTATTTTAGCATGTGTAGAAATAAGTAGAGTGTTGTGCACACCAAGTGTACAAAAACAATGAAATTAGGACATGTATCCTCCATTATATCCCCCTCTTGGTCTATAAAACGGAAGGAAAAATTAAACTAGGTGGCCAAAGATTTTTGAAGAAAAAAAGAAGATAAGAAAATTGTCAAAAGAGAATTCTTGGGAATATTTTGAGAAAAGTGTCAAAAGAGAAGTGAGTTAAGTAATGGAAATATTTGGCCTTTAAATATGCCCCTTGACCCCAAAAATCACTTATCGTCCCAAAATGCTCAATCCCCTATTTTTATTTTCGATAAGGGGTCGTGACCCCCACTTCACCTTATCTTTACATTCTCCCAATCTATTATTCCTCTAATTTCTAATTGTATTTTCTGGATTGATATCAATTGTGTAACACTAATATTCCTAGTAGGTCAAAATCTAACAATACCAAATTGACGCAGTCATGTGAACCCGATACAAAAAGTCTATGCCAAAATGCAGTCAAGCAACACCAATTCCCAACCTTAAACAACACCGATCAACCATCACTCGTCTCGAAAAGTCACCCAGAGAGGAATTCGCCCCCCAACAATGCCAGATCCATCTCCATCACCAACTATAGAGGCCTTCTTCGCGCGCATGATAATACAATTGAGAGGAGAAATCTATAACAAGATGAAGAATTTATTCACCCACTTTAGAGGACAAAATCTTCGCCCCTCTCCCTTTCACCGCTCAAATCCTGATAACTCTGAGTAAAGTCTTCTACAAGAACATTCAACAGGAAGTCATAAATCTCACTCCAACTCTCCTTGATTGTTTGCTTAAATACTTCGGTGAAATGGATCCTCGACAACACATCAAATCCTTCACAACACACATGGATATGAGACCCATATCGAAAGCAATTGCGTGCCGAGTATTCATTTTAACACTAACCGGCGCAACCCGAGATTGATTCTTGTCACTTCCTAAAGAATCCATTTGGAGTTTCAACAAACTTATGACCTGATTCTTGTAGGCCTTTGGAACCAACGGCGAGTGGATCGGGCGCCTATACACATGCTAAATCCAAATTACCAGAAAAAGACTGAAGGAATCACTATGAGATTACCTATTTCACTTTAACACAGAGACACCAGGGTTATCTATTCCATTGAGAATTAATGCACTATTACATGGACCCTTGGTAACCGCCCCTAACCAAGCAAGAAAAATTAAGCGACATTTATGGAAGGTGTATCCAGTTGGAAGAAATGACAGGGACAATCCGAGAAGAAAAAACTCACCCCGACTCCCGCATGTCACGTAGGCCATGGCCGCCAGAATAGAAACGATGACATCCATCCCCTCAGTCAAGAAAATTGATAAAGCCCCAAAATGGTGAAAATATACATAATTTCACTCATTTCGAACCTCACAAACAGATATCATGAAGGCCATTGGGCCTAGTAAACTATTGATAACACCAAAGAAATGAAGCCCAGCAACAACTCAAGTACCTAGAATGCCAACGTCAATTCCACAGGGATTACGGACACTCCACAAGGCTGCTAAAACCTAAAATACTAGCTTGCGAAGGATACTTAGATGAGTGGATACAACTCCATTCCACCAGTGCTCCCACCAAAAACATCCCAACATGGACCTGCGACGAATAGGAAGGAGAAAATGATCATAAATTGAAAGAACCTTGTATACAATGATCACAGGGGTACACACCGAAATAGAAAACAATTGCTTGTAGAAGAAAAGACAATGAAGGTTTCAACAAATAACACGGGTACAACAAGGATTTCCAAGACCCTCCATTCAGTTTAGCGATGATGATTTTCAAACTTACGAGCCCCATAGCCATCCTATGGTAATATCCATCGAGATCAACGGATATATCGTTGATAGAGTTTTCGTTGTTCAAGCAAGCGCTTTCGATATCCTCTCTCTAGACGCTTACCAGCGAGTGGGCCACTATCTTCAAAGAAGGACAACACATAAAGACCCTCCTCCCTATCACCTATTTAATCATGGATGCGCCATTCTCCTACAACGTAATCCTGGGGCGCCCTTGCTTATTCCAACTCAAGGCCATCGTCTCCACCTATCACATAGTCATGAAGTTCTCCACAAATCATGGAACAGGACAAGTAAGAGCCAATCTCTGTATTGCAAGCATGTGTTATGTCACATATTTAAATAGAAAATGCCCGCACGAGGAAAAAGCACTGCAAGACTACCAAACTGAAGAAGAAAAGATTCCTAAGATGTTTCAAATTTATGAACCTGAATCCATCATCCTTCCTGAATTTAAGAAAATCTCTCTCAGGGAGAATGATCCTGAAAAGACTCCACAGAGGCATGCACCCAACTCAACCCAAAATTAGAAACATAACTCATACAATGCCTAAATGATCATGCCGATGTGTTCGCATAGACTTTCTCCACTTTACCTGGGGTCAGCCCCAACGTAGCCATTCATCAAGTCAATGTGAATCCACGAAAAAACAAGTCTAGCAGAAAAAGAGACACTTTGGTTCTGAACGGAACCAAATCACTAGGGAAGAGGTACAAAACTCCTCCAAGCCGAATATGTCGAAAAAGTCCAATATTCTAAATGGCTCTACAACGTTGTGGTTGTCCCAAAACCCAAAGAAAAATGGAGTCTGTGTTGACTTCACCGACCTCAACAAGCATTGTATAAAGGACCCATATCCTTTACCATCCATCGGTCACATCATTGACTCCACCAAATATTCTTATCACCCGATGATATATTAAAAACCACCATCGTCATAAAAAATAGCATTTATTGGTACAAAGTCATGTCATTCGAACTTAAGAACAACGGAGCGACCTACCAAAGGATGATTAACAAGCTGTTTCAAAAATAAATAGGCGACACCATGGAAGCATACGTAGATGGCATGTTGGTAAAAAGAAAAAAAGCTAACAACCACGTGATTCACCTAACTGAAGCTTTCAACGTCATACGACAATACCAATTAAAGATCAACTCTACAAAGTGCACATTTGGAGTCAGAAATGACAAATTTCTAGGATACATGGTATTTGAAAAAAGATTGAAGCAAACCGGCCAAAGTTATGCCATACTCAACATGTTTCCCCACGAAACCCTAAAGAAGTTCAATCTCATAAAGGAAAGAAGGCCTTCCCGGGATGCTTTATCTCGCATCTGGGAGAAAAAAGACTTCCTTTCTTCAAAGCTATCCGTAAGCGAAAAATATTTGAATGGAAAGAAGATTGTTCTTGAGACTTTCAAGAACTAAAAGATTACTTGAAGTCTCTCAAAATTCTTGCAACCCCACAATCCCAAGAAATCTTGTTTGTCTACCTCGCAATATCCGAAGAATAAGTAAGCGCAATCCTAGCTCGAAGAATTAGTAGAGCAATCCAATTGGATGATACCTCTGCTTCAATACCTAAAAGATGGTACATCACCCCCGACAGATGGAGGCTCGCAAACTATGAATTCAATCCTCTAGGTTTATTCTAATAGATGGTGAACTATACAAATGCTGTTTCAAAGGACCATTCCTTTGATGCATTTCCCCCTTTATGTACAACCCCTCCTAGAAGAGCAACACGAAGAAGGAGCAAGCCATATTGGAGTACGAGCCCTCATCAACAAGATTCGCCTCTACGGTTTCTATTAGCCCATGATGCTACAGGATACACTCAACTATGTACGCCATTACGAAGAATGCCAAAGGCACAAAACCTGATCTTCCCCCTTAACATACCCATGATTGGGATATCCATAACTTGCTTCTTTGACACCTGAGGAATAGACATCATTGGACCACTCCCTCTGGCCCCAGGACAAAGACAATTCATCATCTTCGTTGCAAAATACTTCACTAAATGGACAAAATCCAAAGTTGTGGCAAATGTTACAGAAAAAGAAGTAATTCACTTCCTTTAGAGGAACATAGTATGTCGATTCAAAACCCCTCAAGTACTAATTTTGGATAACGGAATGCAATTTAGAGAGGGAAAGGTTACTTAATGGTACAAAATTTTAAGAGTCCAACACAAAGTTACATCCAATTACCACCCTCAATCCAACGGGTAAGTAGAAGCCATAAATAAGATCATACAATTAGGGTTCAAAAAAATGTTGGCCGATCACAAAGGAAACTGGGCCGACGAATTACCCGGCATCCTATGGTCCTATCGAACCACAACTACCACCAACTACACTGTTGACCTATCACAAAGGAAGCAGGGACCTACAACTTAATCAGAAATCCGCTGGCTATCTAAATATTGTCATCAGTCCATTGGGCTTGGGAAAGATCCTTCTGTGGGAGAAAGATGAACTAGATATGGAAAACATGATAAAAAATGATTCGGCCTGGCTGGGAAATTGGGTAACAGATCTCATGCCATGGTCTGAATCAAATATGGATCCTCCATCACAAAAACTCCGCTGGATCAAAGTCTTCGGGTTGTCGCTTCAACTATGGAACTACCAATCTATGATCAAGATTGGATCACAAATTGAGAATGTAATCAAAATTGACGAACCCTCTTTGAACAAGCATTACCTTGAAGCTGTTCAAATGTTGATCTCTGTAGACTGGACATCCCAAGTGACAAATTCTCTCCCTATTCTAGTTAATGGTTCCAAAGTTACTCTGCAGATTTTGGAACTTAGTTCAACTAAGTACAATGCTGGATGGGGTCCTCTATACCCTCCTGAAGATGATACATCAAGTCTTAACTCGGAGGAGACCTCCTCTCTAGTGCAATCTGAAAATGCAGCTTTATCAAGAATGATCAAAACCCTCTGAACATGCAAGAGTATACAGACAAGGCTGATTCATTGCATGGTTTACACAACGTGGATAAGACTATTAGGGATCCTCCAACTAACAATGCTGATACTCCATCATGGATTCCTAACCAACTGCCTTGGTTGCCAGCTATCAAGAAAGACCAGATAGAGAATAGACATATGACATTACTTGAAAGAGTCCCTGAAACGCAGGTCACACCTGAATTGGAAGCCCAGATCTCCCCTCTACCCCTGAAACTTCTACAGGAGATTGAGTCTTCAACAACTACAGATCAAAGGCTATTACCACACCTCAGAAAGAAACACAAGTATCTACAGAGGTTTGTCAGGAATGCTATCAATCATCGCTAGCCAGTCAATTGGAAGTGGGGAAAGTAAGGGTAACTGACAACTCCAAACCTCAGAACAAAGGCAATCATGCCAATCTCCTTCTCCTGTTATTTTTCCCTCCCCCGCGGTTGTTTCTTTCCCTGCTCTGGATCAGCAATTGCAACCTCTTTAATGGAATTTTCTCCTCTTCAGATAGCCAAGCCACTAGCAGCACACACTCCAAAAAAGGTTACCATTCTAAAAAGGAAAGGGAATGGCTCCAAAACCAAGATCTTAACTCGGAAACATAATGATCCAGACAGAGACAGACTAAGCAGCTTTGGGAGATTGGATCAACCATCTCTCTGTTCATAATAATAATCTTTCTGCAGATCATTTAGAGGCTGAAGCCAAACTTTTGAGATTGGAAAATAGCTGGGAATCACATATCCAGATCACTTGCAAGCAAAGGATAAACTTATCAAAATCAATACTCAAGCAATGAAGGGTGGCAGAGTTGAGGAAGGGCAGACACTATAGATCATGGAAGTTGCAATTTCCCTATGAAGGCTATCACTTAAAATGTTAGGGGCCTCTGTGGCCAAGGAAGACAAAGAAGAGTTAAAAGTCTTATTATGAAACATTTGCCAGATTTTGTAAGCCTTCAAGAAACCAAAATGAAAACTGTGGATAGAAAATTATGTTTGTTCTTATGGTATGATAATGAGTTTGATTGGATCTACAAAGTATCCTTAGGGCAATCAAGTGGCTTGCTATGCATCTGGAATAAATTTGTCTTCAACAAGATCAATATTTATTCAGGGGATGGATTCATAGATGCCTCAAGAACTTGGTTTACAGAAACAATCACATCTCACATGCTAAATGTTTATGGTCCGAATGAGTTAGGGGAAAGAGAAAACCAGTGGAAGCGAATTTTGAATTTGTACCAAGGGAAATAAAAAGACAAATGGTGTCTCATGGGAGACTTTAATGCAGTTCTAGATGCTTTAGAAAAAAGTGGGATTTCTCACCGCTTAATGGATCATGAGATCATGGCCTTCAGAACATTTGTCAATGCAATGCACCTTCAGGACTTACAGATGGTACGCATGAAGTTTACATGGTATTTAAAGTCCCTTTGGGCAATGCAGCAGGCTTGACAAAATTCTTGTGAATGATATTTGGATCGGGAGCAACACACAATGGATTCAATCAGGCCTAGATACAGATGATTTGGATCATTGCCAAGTTTCTCTCTGCTGCAATTTCAAAGACTGGGGTCCCAAACCTTTTAGAGTTCTAGACTGTTGGTTAGAAAATGTAGACTTTATTTCTGCATTTGAAGACATCTGTTCCACTATAATCCTGCTGGATTTTCCAGCCACAAATTAAAGATCAAGATAAGAGAACTAAGGACAAGAATTAAGCAGTGGAACTTAATGTAGCCTAGGAGCTCTTTGGCCCAAAGGAATCAACTTCTGCAGCAACTCTCTGACTTCAAAACACAGGCCGAAGAACCTTTAGTTCTCTGTTGCTGATGCACAAAATATTCTGGATAAACAACAAGAACTACAATTTTAACAAGATCTATGGACAGCCTACACTTTCAAAAAGCAAGACTAAAGTGGCTAAAGGAAGGGGATGCCAATTCAACATATTTTCATACATGGATACAGAAAAACAGAAGAAGAAATTTGATTCAAGGTATCTGGAAGGGGAACAATTGGTTAGATGATCTGGAAGAAATCAAGCGATGCTTCAAAGAACACTTTGCCAAATGGAGAAGGCCCAAAATCTCTAACATGAGATTCAATCAGTTTTCTCCTCTGTCTAAAATATATCTAGTGAGGCCCTTTACAAAAACTGAAAGTTGGGAAGAAATTCAAGATTGTGGCAGTGAAAAGGGTCCAGGACCGGATGGGTTAAATTTCAAATTTATCAAACATTTTCTACATTTATTCAAGACTGATATTCTCCAGTTGTTTTCTGAATTTTATAGGAACTGCAGGTTATCAAAGGGAAGTAATGCTGCACATATCTCATTACTAGCAAAAACAGCTACCCCCTACATGTACAGGATTTCATACCTATAACACTGGTTGGAGCCATTCCAAAGATTATTTCCAAGGTCTTAGAGAAGAGGTTGAGTCCATTTATGATGGAAATCATTGCTCCAAATCAGATGGGATTTATGAAAGGCAGAAAGCTTCTGGATGGGGTCCTCATTGCCAATGAAACCGTGGATGAGATGAAGAAGCTTAAAAACCAGCCCATCATATTCAAGATAGACTTCGAGAAGGCCTTTGACTCTGTGAATTGGGACTACCTGAAGGATATCATGCACAAATGGAATTTCCTCAAAGTTGGATATGGTGGGTGGAAGAATTACTTACTTCAACATCCTCCTCTATTCTCATATACGGCAGCCCCATTTCAGAGTTTTTTCCACAAAGAGGACTTCGTCAAGGGGATCCCATCTCCCCCTACTTTATCTAGTAGCTTCTGATAGCAGCTACTAGATAAACTAGCTAGCTTAAACCTGTTCACTGGTTTAGAAGCTGGAAAAGACGAAATTCAGCTTACTCATTTACAGTAGGTTGATGACACACTTGTGCTTGGACAAGCCAGCTTGAGAACAATCAACATTTTAAAAGCTATTCTCCTCAATTTTGAGATCATCTTGGGCATGAAGATTAATTATTCAAAGAGCAGTCTGCTAGGGATAAATGTGCAACAATCTGATCTTCAAGAGATGACTGCCTATTTGGGTTGCAAAACTGCATCATGCCCCTTCAAATATCTAGGCCAACATATAGGTGCAAATCGAGCAAGAACATCTACATGGCAACCTGTGATCAATAAGTTTTCAAAAGTCCTAAACAATTGAGATCACGGGTTCCTAACAACAGGAGGTAAATTGACTCTCTTGAACTCGGTTCTTAGTGCTCTCCCTTCTCACTATTTCTCCTTTATAAAAGCTCTGAATGTTGTGATCAACAAGCTAGAAACAATACAGAAATCCTTCTTTTGGAATAAGAAGAAAGATCAAAAAACATTCCACTGGATCTCCTGAAAAAAAGTTATTACTCCAGTGGACAATGGAGGCTTGGGGGTAAGGAGTTTGAAAGCTTTCAATGAATCATTATTGGGCAAATGGGGTGAGTGTATGCTTGAGGGAGGATTCGATTTGGCCACGCAGGTTCTGCGTTCTAAATATGGGTTGAATATCTCATTATTTGTAGGTAGATGGAGAGAACTAAGACCCCCCAACAACATGTTTTTCAGAGAAGCAGAAGGGGAAACAATTACCCTTCAACATGGTGGACAAATATTCAAGATCTCCTCACTTTTGCCTAGTTTGATCAATCAATTTTTCTCAAAGTTGGGACAGGCACAAAAGTAAAATTCGGGACGGATATTTGGATGCAGAACTCTCCTCTAGCTGAACAATTTCCTAGGTTATTCAGATCTTCACTACAACAGCATGCTACAATTTCACAAATGGGAGGGTGGAATTTCACATAGTGGAATTGGACCTGGTCTTGGAGGAGATCCCTAAGACCAGCAAAAGTCCAAGATCTTGCATCACTTATCTTACTGCTGCAGGATGTCTGCATTTCTGGCACTCGAAGAGATCAGTACCTCTTCAACAATGTGTTAGAAGGAAAATATACAGTTAATCAAGCATAAGGCAAGATTTTAGCTGTTTCAAATTCACCTTTCTCCACTCAGGAAGCTACCGTGCTCAGATCGGTCTGGTCATCAATGGCTCCCAAAAAGTGCTAATTTTCCTCTGGAAACTTCATCAAAATTCTATTCCCACCAAAGGAGCTCTCCAATTGCGCCACATTATTCCCCCATACAAGGAGATCAGCTACACATTCTGCAAAATAGGCACTGATGCTGTGAGTCACATCTTTAAAACTTGCCCTCTAATTTTTCAGGTTTGGCAATCTATGAAGGAATGGCTCTCATCCCCCGAAATAGATCAAATGGCAGACACGCCAGTCCACTCCATGGTGGACTTCATGTCTTCAAAACCTGTACAAGCAAACTCTGCGGATTGGAATTCCATTTGGGCAGCTTTGATGTGGTTAGTGTGGAAGGCTAGAAATATGAGACAATTTCAATCCAAAGATCCAAGCTATTTAAGTATAGCATCTAATATTAAGAGAACCTCTTGCTGGTGGATTTTAGCAAAAAAACAAGTCCATTTCTCCTCTACAGATTGGCTCCTAAACCCTATTGCGTGTTTATCTTTTTAATCATGAATTACTTGCACTGGTCAGGCTTCAAGGTATATTCATCTTCTGAGTTTTTTTATAGAACAAGGAGCAATTTTATGTTGGCTTATGAAATAGCAAATGGTTTTTGCTTAATGTTGCTGAACATAGACCAATACTCTACTTCACTTGATCTGATAGATTGTGGTGTTAAATCAGGCTCTAGTTCTGTATCCTATTTGAATATCATGGCTTAAAGGCATAATCACTCTCTGAGTTTTACAGGACTTAGAGCAATTTGGAGTCTAATGAACAGTTCACAATAAGTACTTACAATTCTAAAAACCTGACTGGAGGGTGCTCCCTATGGCATCCGCCATTTCATAGAGGTGAGTTGCTTGATCATAGAATTATAGGACAATCTTACTCCATCTTTCTTCATCACGATATAGGTAGGTGATGGATGGAATCACTAAGGCAAACTGGGAGGCACATATGTCACCATGACTTAGAGTGATATGACTACAGAGTAAGTTAAAAGAAAAGGACTTTTGAGCATTCTCACTATGCATTTTGTTCATTACGGTACAGGTTAGGCGCTGGACTCTAGGATCAAGAGCAAAAAAGATGGCCCTTGGCGTGACCGTTCATTCTTGGTCAAGTGATTGCTCAATCCATTCTTTTAGCCTCAACAACATGGAACCATGGAAGTACCATACCTAAGCCTAAAGGGGTATTTCTGCCTCCATAAGACGAAGTGCCTAGACAAGAGGAGGAGGACCACATCACAAATAAGGTACAGAGAGACTTTGCCAAAATAGAATCTCCCGCTGGGAACAAAACAACAAACACAGAATGAAGTCCAACAAGAAAAAACAACAAAGTTGGGACTGTGGACCTGAGCATGAACGAGAAGCAGACCTCCCAGAAGAGGAAAAGTTGAAAAGAGTGAGACTGTTTTCAGCACATCAGAAAATGAAGAGAAGTTTATATCATAGAGAAGACTCCACATCTAGATATAGAGATACACAGAAATTAATGAGGATGGGAAACTCCTAAAGATGGAAAACTCATACACATGGGTCACACAGAGATTCCATTGAGTTCATACTCAGGGAAACTACGGCTACTACTCAAAAGTAAAAAAAATCAGAAAATCAGAAATTCAGAATACGAGGAGAAGTTTACAACATAGAGAAGACTCCAAATCCAGATATAGAGAAACACATAAGTCAATGAAGATGGACTAGAAACTAACTACATATTAACAATGATACTATAAGGTGACAGGGGGTGAATGGTTACCCGGAAAGTGAAATAGTATATCCTTTTCCAGAATATCCTCTTTAAATTACAGGGATAACTCACCAAACTGGAAGGAGCTATGTACCAATACTC
>JAOWBN010181737.1:0-16912 GCA_028565015.1 Pinguicula moranensis
CGAAAAATGAAACAATCTTTCGCAAAACCTCAACAACGCCAACCACGAATTCAAATTAGGCAAATCTGCACTGCACGATGGACCAAGTTAGGCCCAAAAAGGTTTTCTAGGTAAAGATTCTGCAACTCCGGAAGGAACCCTCTGGTCATATATCAAGAACGAATCGATAGAGGAAGATCCGATGGAAGCGAAATGCGAAGGGAATACAAATTGGAGAGAGGTTTCTGCCAGCGTTGATTGCTGTTTGCTGTGGTGATGGTGAACCGTGAACTTGAGATAGTGGCGTACTTGTGCTTTGAGTTCTCTCTCAAGGATTTTGGATTTAAAATAAAAGTAAACATTTTGGTGAAATGGGAATTGCGGGTCGGGTCCTAACGGATCGGGTCAAACCGTATTCCCTGTTCGATTACGGTTGTAAACAGTATGGTATGTGGGCTTAGGGCAGGGGCAGGGCAGGCTCTTGCGGCAACGGGCCGAAGATATAGCCGCACATCAGAGTCCGGTGATCGGAAATGGAGCCCGACGCCAGCATCGAGAAAGGTTGCATGTTTCGGGTGGCGGTCCTCTCGGTCACCGGCATCTCTCCGGCTCTCTTCAGAGTCTATGCTGCACTGCTCCTCGGGTATCACACTGTATCCTTTAGCTCCATCAGTTCCTTCTACACCGAGTACCAGAAATCCCCATTTGTGAATCAGCCTTGGGAATCGAATCTGGCAATCTTCGCTTCAAGTTCATCCTCGGTGAATCGCCACCGTCTCCCTGGGACGATTTCCAGTCCAATCGCAAGGTTCTCGCGGTTATCCTCTCCCGATCTCCGGGCCGTAACCGACCAATTCCTCCGCACTGGTTATAGATGCTTTGCCTTCTGTCCTGGGGATTCACAGGTTCGTGTGATTTACTACTGAATACTGATGATGATGAGCCGAGCCCAGTTAGTCGATCACTCACTTCAATGGTTTTAGAGGGGTAGTGAAACAAGATATTTGCTCTTGTGAAGTTGGTGCTGTTCTCGTTTCGAGTATAATGTTGTTCTGCTGAGCAGAGAACTGTTCATCTTGTCTGCTAAATTGATCTAATGATAATTGCCAAGTGGATTTGAACTCAAGCGGAGTTCTTGCACTCGAGAATTACTAGACATGTTCCTTCGATTCGATCGCCACCTCCACGCCCACCCCCCACCCCACCACACACACACACACAACAATCGGGAATTAGTACACTTTAATGCACCACCAGCACTAATTAGTCACTTGAACGCCAGATCTCCTCCTTTGACAAGACAAGCATTTACATTCTTCCGCCATCATGAGTCTGTATTGCTTCCCCCTGCTGATCGGCAAAATCAGGAGTATCATTTGCAAACAATGATGCAAGATATTGTTGCCTCCTTGCTGATGGAATACGAGAAATGGGTTTCAAAAGCAGAATCTGGTGGGACTATTTTGAAGACACCTATAGATTCTAAAGCGAGTCTTAGCTCAGAGAAGGTTTAATTTCAGGTGCACTAAAGATGTTATTTAGGGGGTGTTTGTAAGTTATTATACTTACGCAGAAATAGCTTATCAAAAGGTCTTTTGAAATAAAGAACTTTCATGAATAAGTTAAAAGTATTTGCAAAATATGCTCTACTACAGCAAAAATCACAAATACAGTGTTTGCAGATTATTATTTCTAAACGTGCTTTTCTTATCTTATAATTGGAAAATGTCGATATTTTAGAAATATTAAATTATTTATGAGGGTAAGAATGTCAAAAATTTAAAAATTTAAATAATTACAAAATTGGCGCAGCCAAAAGCACTCCAAAAGCTACCCAGAGATGCTTCTGACTTTTGGGCTTTTTTTGACTTCTCAACCGCCAAAAGTCAGAAGTCAATCACCAAAAGTCAGAAGTTAATCACCAAAAATCAAAATTGCAAACACTTCAAATAGATTTTTCCACCGCCAAAAGCCAAAAGCCAAAAGTTCATTTTCCATAGAACTTGCAAACACCCCCTTAGTATTTTGACGTAGACTTTTAACAATAACATCTTCCTGATCGGCGTTCTACAATCTTGGCCTTGACACTTCTATTTAAAAATTCACGGGTGATTAAGGCTAAAATGAAGAGACTTGATCAAGCACAGAAGACAATAGAGATTACTGCTTGTTGGCTTGGTCACCTGTTGATGCTAGCGCCTAGCGCTCATTATTCTACTGCATTGGACCTCACCAGATCAACTTCAGATTTTTTCTGGTTTGCTGGAGCTATGGAAGGAAGTGTTTGTGCATTACTGGTAAGTGACAAGCACAAAATCGATAAGAGGAAGTTTGTTAAAGGGGAATTGTGACTCGTTCTTTTGCAATTGCGCTCATTGATTTATTGTTTTTCTTTGTCAACAATATTTTTCAACTGTAGTTTAGATTTTAATTGCCGTTGTTTCGTTTCATATCCCAAAAATCTGTATCTTCCTTCACCCCTTCGATTTCCAGTTCAAAATCGAAATCCTCCTGTCCAGTTGAAACCATTTCTCCGCTCCCGTACCCAATCGTCCTGTGTCTTGCCAGATGGCGCCCAAAAACCGAACCACAGCTAGGAAAAATCTGTTGCCCACAAGGTGTAGCCTACGAATCCAGTCGCATGGTGACCTTCTACGCCGTTTGCAAGGCGCAGACTACAGGCGCCGTCGCCATGCATAGCGACTGCCTGGTGCAGATCCGGCAAACCCCATAGTCTTGGACTCGCCGACACCGTCCCTGTCCCCCTGCTTTGGATGCCCCTAGATCTGAAGTCGTACCCTCTGGATCTGCGCCCCCTGCCTCCCCACAGGAAGTCACATCGCAGGGGAGGATTCAGTTGCCACCTATGAGGGAAATCCCGCCGTCTGAATTTTACTTGTGGCAAATACCCGAGGTAATTTTAGCATTCCCATACGTTGTTTTCTTTAGACTATTTTTGTATTTTACGGGAGGACACAAGTTGGCTAGGAGGCATGGTCCCCCAACTTACACGGCCATATTTTCGCTCAAACGTTGAGCACTATTCTTTCTAGCCTTTTTTTTTGGTATAACTATTTTTTTAGGCATCACATATGCATGGCGCTTTACATACTGTCTTGTTTTTTTAGGTGCACCCCAGTTTTTCTATCTATAATTTTTGTTGGGTTAACGTTGTATGTGTTTGTATCAATTTTGTAGTGTTTACAATGTTTAAACTCGTTTTTATTTCACCCCTTAAAATCAATTGTACTAGGAATCCAACAAGCCGTTTCCGCCGATGCCAGACAATTGTAAAATAGAATTGGGAGAATCGGGAGAAACTTTTGTTAATGAATCTTCTTCACAGCGTTCTCGTGCCAATTGCGTGGATTCTCATGGTTTGGTTGCCCGTACTGTAGCCTGCGAAACCCTAGATTAGGGGGCGAACAGGTGTCAATCCGAAGGTGAATTAATGGGTAGAGGGATTTACCTTTAACAAATCTATATGACCGAGGACCGATTGCTGTCGTTCGGAGGAAGAAGAGGATGACTGTCGTTCGGAAAGAACGGAGAAGGTAGTGTTTCGGGACGGAGAACGCGTCGACCAAAGTTGTGAGTCATGCAGGGGCGAAGCCAGCTTTTTTACCCAGGGGGGGCGAAAAAAATTTTTAGGGGGCAAACTAAAATGTAGGGGGGGCCAAAATATTTTTTTTTTAAAAATATGCCTAAAATTTTTTATTTTTTTTTAATTTTTTTTTTCCTGGGGGGGGCCCTGGCCCCCCTGGCTCCGCCCCTGATCTCATCTACAAAATATTTTAAAACTAGTGGAACTTGAGCAAAACGCATCTAGTAAGTAGTTTAGCCTCGGTGCATACTTTGATTGAATGTTTCTCCTTATGCATCACTTTAAGGATGCATTTGGTAGTATGTTTGTGGGCGGATTATGTCGGATAATCGAGGGTTATCCGATCTTGTCCGCTGTTTGGTGCACACTTGTTATTGCAGGGTCCGGAGAATTTCGTCCGGGCCCGACCGAGCTAGGATAGCCGAGTGTTTCTACCTCATTTTTTGTTCGTCCAAAAATGGGCGGATTGCGTAATCCTTCTTTATCCGTCGTGTGAAGTTACAAAAATGCCCCTGATTTTCAATCAAATTACAAGATAACCATGTATAAATAACCAAAATATATTCTATCAAAATTCATCCGCCTTGGTTCATGATGCGAAAAACATGAAAAAAATGTCAAGAATACCGCGACGGTGGGCTCCGTCGTGATTGCTTCCATCAACAAATCTGTCTACACTTGCCACCGCCGACTCATCAAGATTTCACAAAACTATCCATGATAACTACTCCCAAGAGATCCCCGAGCAGAAAAGATACCAAGTTTTCAGTAAAGTCGCCGAAATTCAGCACGAAGACACCGTCCGGAGGTCTCTGTTTAGTGAGAAGATCAGAAGATTTCTCTCCCTCTCCCTCCATCGCTTTCACCTGGAAAGAAGATTATAGTTCTTGATTTGGATAAAACTCTGGTGCACTCCAACGAGTATTCTCCCGGAAAAGTATGATTTTGTTCCATAGGTGTCACAATCATAGCCTATTCCAAGGGTTTAGAGGATATAGAACTGTACCCTCACGGTGGCTATTGGGTAGGGGTAGGAACATAGGATATTATGCACCCGGATCGCTCCCGGACTACATACATAACATATTTAAAGGTTGTGGCTAGGAGTGGGGACATGTCTGGTATGCGCTTGGATCACTCCCGGAGTGATAGATAATGGATAGAGGGAGAAGATAATCACTTATCTGTACAAGAAAGTAATCTCTAAATTATAGGGATCACATCCTTATCAAGAGGTGATCTTCCCCACTATCCCATGTACTCTAGAACTCTTATGTACTCTCTCTATATGATGTATCTCTGAACTCAAAGCCATATCAAATAAAAGCAAAACCTTTTGATACAATCTATCATAGTATCACAGCTTTGGTGATCAACTGATCCCTCGTTCATCATTTACCAAAGCCAATCTTTACCTCCTGCCGTAAACATGTCTGATGGTGGCAACCAACCTCAACCCAAGGACACGGGCAACTAGATCATTGAGGCCACTACTGGAGGAGGACAACCCTCTATAACAGGCCCGTGGCTACACCAATCTCCGAATCTCTCAGAACAGTTCACAACCCTGCTCAAGAAGATGCAACTGTTTAACTGTTAGAAAATAGTCAATCAGTGGAGATTGACTTGAAATTCACAGAGCAACATTATTCTCCGTGGGCACGATTGATGAAGGTAGTTATTGGAGGCATAGGATGCCTTAGCCACATCACAGGCAAACCCTCGCCTCCTGCGGCTATGGATCCAGTGTTTCCATACTGGGAACAAACTAACTTGACAGTGTGTTTGTGGATATTTCACAATATGAATAGGGACCTCAAGAACTACTTCGTCGAATACCCTACTGCGCACGGACTATGGAGCAGCATCACCACAACATATGGCAGCGGCGACGACACCCTGCAAATCTACGATCTCATAGTTCGAGCAAGTCAATAAAAACAGGCAGATGACACGTTAGAGCAATTATTTAGCACCTTGCAAAATATTTGGCTAGAAATTGAAAGAAGACAACCTAATCTGATGACGAGTGTCCTGCATATCGCGACCTTCAGCAAACTTCGCCAGGAGACTCATATGTTTCAATTCCTCTTTGGAATCAATGACGAATTCGACGCTATGCGCTGAAATCTACTCAAGTTGTCCCCTTTGCCCTTAGCAGATACAACCTATGCGACTGTTTGCAAAGAAGCCGCTCGGATTGGCATTTTACTACCCCCAAAAAATGATGCATCATTGGACCCGGGCAGTGGATTAGCAAAGCGAGGGAAAATTGACCGAAGGACACAACCGAATTCCCGAGATGGCGGAGTCAACAAAGCATCCTTATGGTTCACAGATTGCAAGAAATCTAGCCATACGCTCGTGGGATGCTTCAAACACATTAGCTACCCCGAGTGGTGGCCAAACGTGAAGAAACGAGGGACAAAACCCAGTGTTGTCCCCTGCGCGATGGGAAACACAAAGGTCACCAGCACCAGCGTCGACAAAGAAAGTTTTGAGATAGGGTTTGGAGCTATCATTGTACACGTAATTGGCGGGACATGTGTGGAAAACATAGGTAGTGTATTAGGGCATAAACCCTTGCTCCCTCAATTCTTCAATTCGAATTTTTTGCGTCCTGGTTCTTCTTACCTTGCATTTGTACCCTCGGAGAAACCCAATGTCCATTTTTGGCCCCCGGATCCCTCGATTTTTACAGATTGACCCTGCAATTCTAGGATTATCTTCCAATCACCCCAGACAATTAATCCAGTTGTTGCAGATTGTTCCTTAGCTCAACAAAAATTTGCAAAATTGCCCACAGGTTCTGAAAATTGTAGTCCTGCACCCACAGTTCTGGAAATTTGCAGTCTTGCACCCATAATTGCGAACCCACATTTTTTTACTCGGGTGTTTCAATGAACACGAGGTTGTAGCTTATGTTGTATGAATTCAGAGAAGAATTATACACCTTGGATCTTTGATTGTGGGGCGACGAACACCATAACTAATGATCGCCGAGATATTTGCACACAATCACCTTCTAAATGCTCGAGTATTCAGATTGCTAACGGCGACCTTGCTTGGGTTATGGGAGCCGGGGTTATTCAATTGTCTCTGACTCTGACATTACTTAATTGCTTATATTTTTTGCGCTTATCCTGCAAATTACTTCTATTGGCCATATGACTAAGGAACTCAACTGCGCGACACTAATGTATCAATTTTTTTTCCTTTCACAGGATATCAAGATGGGAGCGATCATTGGGTGTGGCACTGAGCGTGGTGGTTTGTACTATATCGATGAGGTGGCCCAATAAGGAACTTGTATGCTGGCTTGGCGGTTGACATGCACGAATGGTTGTGGCACTGACGACTAGTGCATCCGTTCAACGGTTATCTTAAGCTTTTATTTTCTCAGTTTTTTAGGAATAATACATTACCCCACTGTGATACCTGTGTTCTGGCCAAAAGCCATAAACATTCTGATCCTGTGACAAATACTCATTCATCTAGTGCTTTTGAGTTGGTTCACTTTGATGTGTAGGGTCCTGCACCTATTTCGTGTGCAAGTGGATTTTGTTACTTCATATTTATTTATTTATGATTGTACTCGTATGATTTGGGTTTACTTCCTAAAACACAAATTTGAGGTTTCCCAAAAGTTTATTGAGTTTTACACTATGGTCCTAAACCAGTTCAAGTGTCAAATTCAAATTCTTAGGTCTGATAATGGGGGTGGGGGGAAGGGGATGGAGGAGTATGTCAACCAAACCATGAAACAGTTCTTTCAAACTAATGGGATAATCCACCAGACTACTTGTGCCCATAGCCCCACAACAAAACGGGGTAGCAGAACGAAAAAATCGCATCCTACCTGAAATATCACGAGCTCTTTGCTCGAATCCAAGATTCTAAAGTCATTTTTGACTGATGTTGTGGCGACTGCGACCTATCTCTTAAATCACCTCCCTGCTAAAATCCTCAACTTAAAAACACTACTTCAAACCATTATGAAACTACTCCCAATACCCGAGATCCTAACTCTTCAACCTCGTATCTTTGGGAGCTCAGTCTTTGTGTACATTCCGAAAATTAATCGAACAAGTTTGACCCTTGTGCAATAAAATGCATCTTTTTTGGGTATGATGCTCAGAAAAAATGTTATAGGTATTTTGACCCTCTATCTCGTCGTTTGTTTGTATCCATGGATTGTGACTTTCTTGAGACTGAGTACTACTACACACAACCCATCGGTCAAAGGGGAAAGACATCTGATCCGTTGAGTTGGTTAGTAACACTGCCCACGTCAGAACCTGTTATGTCTGTTGATGCTCCAAAAAATCCAGATAATGGAACGATTGGGCTACCCCCTGTTGACAGAGAACCAACCACTACTTCAGAACACGACTGCCCAACTTCGCCTACTGAGCCTGATATTCCCGAGGTTAGTACTCTTGTTTTGTCGTACCCTGGCATTACTATCGATGCAGTGTCCCATGACAGGACAGAGGTGGTCTCAGATACTATATAGACGAGAACTACCACCTAGAAGTACTCGCGGAGTTCCTCCCAGACAGTATGAACCATAACATGTGCCACGATCATTGAGGTATCCCGTGAGTGGATGGGGAAGTGTAGGTGCAACTTTCTCAACTGTCTTATACTCGAAAAACTACCAAGCATGGTTCGGGAGGCCCTACAGCAACCTGAGTGGCGACATGCTATGGAAGTAGAGATGGGCGAATCACACGTGGAATGTATGCCAACTACCTACATGCAAGTGACCTATTGACTGCTGATGGGTATTTACAATTAAACGACAGGATGATGGATTAATAGAGCGATACAAGGCCCGATTAGTAGCAAAAGGTTACATTCAGACCTATGGGATCGACTACTCCGAGACTTTCTCTCCTGTTGCAAAAATAGACACAATTTGAGTGCTGTTTTCTGTTGCTGCGAATCTGGATTGACCTCTACATCAGTTTGATGTAAAAAAATGCATTCTTTCATGGCGATTTGAAAGAAGAAGTATACATGGAAGTACCACCAGGGTTCGCGAATGAGTTTCAAGAAAATCATGTATGCTGGTTACGAAAGGCCCTATATGGACTGAAGCAATCTCCACGAGCATGGTTTGGCAGATTTACTCTTGCTATGCGAGGATTTGGGTATAAGCAAAGCAATTCAGATCATACTCTATTTATAAAAAGAGTGGGAGATCTCATCACTTGCTTAATCATCTATATTGACAATATGGTAATCACAGGCAATGATCGTGAAGAAATCACAGGTCTGAGAAATAATCTATTCAGTAAATTCGAGATGAAAAATTTAGGAGAATTGCAATACATCTTGGCAATT
Organism: Pinguicula moranensis; assembly: GCA_028565015.1. Classification (NCBI taxonomy): domain Eukaryota; kingdom Viridiplantae; phylum Streptophyta; class Magnoliopsida; order Lamiales; family Lentibulariaceae; genus Pinguicula; species Pinguicula moranensis. The sequence goes on from JAOWBN010181737.1 coordinate 8,933, forward strand.
GAGATCCAAAGAACAGATAAAGGAATCTTTATGTCTCAACAAAAGTATATACTGGATCTCCTTACTGAGACATGACTTCTGGATTATAAACCAGCAGCTACTCCAGCCGTAGTAAACCAGAAATTAAGGATAACTGAAGGAGCAAAGCTAGCAGACCAGGTTTGATATCAGCACCTGGTAGGCAAGCTCATTTATCTAGCACACACTCGACCAGATATAGCATATGCAGTTGGAGTGATTAGCCAGGTCATGCACATACCCTAGATAGACCACTTGGAAGCGACGCTCAGAATTGTTCGATATCCAAAAGGTGTACCTAATAGGGATATACGATTCAAAGCAAATGGACATTTAAATATTGAGGGTTACACATATGCGGATTGGGCAGGTAATCCAGTAGACCGGAGACCCACTGCAGGATACTTTATGCTGGTTGGAGGAAATCTGGTAATTTGGAAAAGTAAAAAGCGAAAAGTAATTGCACTGTCAAGTGCAGAAGCAGAATTCAGGGGAGTAGCACGAGGTTTGATTAAGATATTTTGGTTGAGGAAACTATTATCTGAAATAGGACATATAGTAAACAAGTCTTGTCTTTTGAAGTGTGATAGTCGGGCGACCATCAGCATATTTGAAAATCCAGTCCAGCATGATCGAATTAAACATGTTGAGGTAGATCATCACATCATCAAAGGAAAACTTGAAGAAGGGATCATCAGCCTTCCTTTTGTGAGGTCAGAAGAACAACTAGCTGATATTCTGATCACGACAGTTACAAAAACAATGTTCACGAGTACTCTATACAATTTTGGAATTGAAGACCCAATTCAACTTGATGGAGAGTTTTAGATAATGGATAGAGGGAGAAGATCACCACTTATCTGTACAAGGAAGTGATCCCTAAATTATAGGGATCACACCTTTAACAAGAGGTGATCTCCCCCCACTATCCCACGTACTCTAAAACTTTTATGTACTCTCTATATATGATGTATCTGTGAACTCAAAGACATATCGAATAAAAGCAAAACCTTTCGATACAATCTATCACGGAGTACATACCGTCCCCTCTCGAGAAGTTACATCACAATATCTTACCTTGGTAGTCCTAACTTTACTGAGTTATGAGGGTCATGACACGTCAAAACATTTACTTTCACAGAGCATTCGTACTTTATACTTTACAAGCATTTAAAATTTCGAAAACAAGCAATAACAATCATTTTCTTGAAATAACCTGCTTCTTAGCATTCAAAGAAATTACCTCAAAGCTTTAAAAAATGCATCCATGAAATAACTTGACTTGGAGAAGCATTCATACTTCTAAATGTACTTTGGAAAAATATTTCATGCTTTCAAACATCTAGATGGATCCAACAATATTTAAATAAAATCATTCATGCTTTGCAGGAATTTAATTTCCCTGCATTAATACTATTTATTTCGTGCAACGTTTAAAACATGCAAATTTTGGAGACTAAATCACTTACCTTTCTTAAACTTCCTCAACTATGTTGATTCTAGAACCTCTTACTCGACCTACAATGAATTCCATCCAGTATGTCCTGCAATAACAAGTTGTAGAGAATATTCTTTTCCATAATCTCACGCTCAGCTAAATAACTTCTCTATCTAATATGTAGACCTAATTAAAACGGATCTAATAGTTAAACTAAATACGGATGAATCATACCTTTAATGCGGAAGCGTATATAACCATAATGTTTCAGTTGATTATATCACGAACACGAACATGAGTCTACTAGAGTCTTCTTATAATCCACGAACATGAACCAGGAGTCTACCAGAGTCTCTTTATAATCCACGTACTCAGATCTCCACCTTCACAGATGATAAAGTAGCAATTCGAGAGAAACTGTATATATGTTTCTGAGTCTCAACACATGAAAATAAGAATTTTGTAGTATGTAAATAAGCGTATTGAATGCCCTATTTATAAGGAGGGATTAGGGTTTAGTAATTAACGTATAATTACATAAACCCTAAATCTAATTAGGTAGTAGAATCATACTCTAATTAGAATTCTTAATATTAAATAATAAACAAATCAATTACCATAATTAATTCAATTAGACATGTTTACATTATTTTATCTAACATAATATTTCATAATGTCTTTTTACAAATCCTCCAACCTCAACCCCATTCCTTCTATTCCTTTCGGGCAACACTTAGCCACCGAGGAGAGAGCATACGGTTAACTATATATAAAAAAAGCAGCCGCATGCATTTGTAACAGTAGGAACATTAATTATGTTCCTACTGTCCACCTACTCCACCAAACAAACTCTCATATATGTACACACCATAGATTAAGAATGAACGACGAGAAGTTTTGATTATTCTCAACTTGTAGGATTAACATGGTATCAGAGCAGGTTTCGGTTATTCCACCGACCTGTAAACTCATCATCTACCCAACAAAAATTTCTCCATGACTGAACCACCACCCACAACGCATATTACCGGCGGCAATCACACCGGGGAGTAAACTGCTCCGATGGATCTGCCTGCCCAATTTGCATCTCTTCTCAAAAATATTCCTCAACCCGAAAATAATTAACCCATCGTTTTAGCATGAAGCTACAGCACGACAATTATCCCCTATGGTCTCATCTCATGAAAGTAGCGATTGGAGGCAATGGTCGCCTTCGTCATTTGACGGGCAACCCACCACCTCCGGCAGCCACTGACACAGATTTCCCCCGGTGGGAGCAGGCCGACATGTGTGTCTGCTCTTGAATACTTGATAATATTGATCATAATTTAGTCAACCGCTTCGCCGAATATCCCACAGCCAAAGATTTCTGGTCGGGACTTGCACCACATACAATAGTGGATCAGATTCCTTCCAGATTTATGACCTGACTGTTCAGGCCAATCAACATCGACAAGGGGAAGGTTCCCTTGAAGATGTATATACTATCTTACAACGACTTTGGCGTGAGATTGATCGCTGGAAACCTAATCCTATGATCTGCTCCGCTGATATGGCAATCTATCAGTGACTTCAGCAACAAACCCGACTGTACCAACTTCTGGCGGCCGTACATAGTACGTTCGATAGTATCAAACGAGAAATTCTCAAACTTGATCCATTACCTACTTTTGAAATTGTTTATGCAACTCTCTGTCGAGATTCCGCCCGCCGGAACATATTACAACCACTTGTTTTCGGCGATACTCCACTGGCGGCCACTGGACTCATGAGTCGCGGACGGTCAGACAAGCCCAAATCAGGATGGAAATCCTCATCCCATAGTGGCACCGTGGACAAAACAAAACTCTGGTGCACGGACTGCCGGAAGTCCGGCCACTCGACGGAGAAATGTTTCAAACGCATGAGTTATCCCGATTGGTGGTACAAGATGCACAATATTCCTAAACTTGGTGGTGCAGTTGTCACCGTGAGCCATCTAGAGGCGAAGGCCACCACTGGCGATGGCCAGACCTACGGGACATCGCCTGGTTTTGGTGGATCTGTAATACACGGACAAAACTCGGGAGACGCAGGAATACACGGAGAAAACCAAGGCCCAGTAATACACGGAGAAAAAGCTCTAGGTAATCTCGAAGGATCCAGCTGTGTTTTCTCGATTTTACCCCTCGAATTGGCAGGTAAAAAGACCATTTTGCCCTCCAATTTTGTGGATTTACAATCGTGCCATCACGCATCTTTTGCAATATTGTCATTCGGTCCTCCAAGTTCTGTCTAGTTGCAGCGGTGTCCTTCAGAGTTTCCGGATTCTCCATCTTCCCCTCCAGGTTTTGAAATATCACAGCGCCGCCCCTCTGCTTCAGAATTATTACAGGAACGACCCTATAGTTCCTGTAAACCGCAGAAAGCCCCCACAACTACAGCGCCGCCCCTCTGCTTCAGAATTATTACAAGAACGACCCCACAGTTCCTGTGAACTGCAAAAAGCCCCCATGACAATTCCAAATTTACAACCTGCCCCTGAAATTGTTAATCCACAATTTTTCCACCACGATGCTTTGATCTGGCTAATCCCAAACCTTCGGATCCTCCTCAACCCATGGTTTGTGCAACTCTAGGTTCTTTGGGCCACAAAAATTCTCAGTGGCTACTTGACTGTGGTGCTATAGATACGATGACCTACAATGCAACCACGCCGAACACAAGTCCAGACAGCTAATGATGGAATCTCTGGTGTCACAGGGGCTGGTTCTATTGAACTCTCGCCCATCCTTAAATTATCGAGTTAAAGGCCATTTACACCCCTGTACTATATCTATTGAATAACTTACCTCACTGTACTTTTAAAAAGGTCACTTTACCCCCTGTACTTTCGAAAAAAAGTCCACTGCCCCCGAGTGTAATTCACTTTCCATTCCGCGACCGGGGTATATTTATTAAGGGATTTATTACCCTTTTTTTAAAAGTACATGGGGGTAAAGTAGCTCTTTTGAAAGTACATGGGATAAAGTAACTCTTTTGAAAGTACAGGGGAGTAAGTTATTCGATAAGTATAGTACATGGAGTAAATCGCCTTTTGTTCTTATAGTTTGTTTATTTATGGAATGGATTATTGTTATATGTTATGATATAATCCTAATTTAACTGAATTGCCAAAAAATTACCTAACTAATTAAAATGGAATCAATTGTTACAATTTAATTCATCGCCATAATTCAATTCATTGTTTATCTAATTATATTTTATTTCATTTATTTAATTATAATTTACATAAACTACGCATTCACCAAAAGTATTTAACAAATTATCAAATAATTATTTTAATTGAATTTCTTATTTATTTAATTTATCTAATTATAATGAAACAGATTGACACAATTTGATTTTTAGGTTCATCGATTCTAATTTTATTTATTATTTATTTAATTTATTTAAATATAGTTTACATAACTTCTCTTTATTTCTATCGGAGGACAGAGAGGAGAAGCCGCACGAAGAGAAATTATTTAAATTTATAAATAAATAAATAATTAAATTAGAATCGATGAACCTAAAAATCAAATTGTATCTGTCTGTTTCATTGTAATTAGATAGATTATGTAAACTATAATTAAATAAATTAAATAAATAAGAAATTCAATTAGAATAATTATTTGGTAATTTGTTAAATATTTTTTGTGAATGCGTAGTTTATGTATATTATAATTAGATAAATTAGGTAAAATATAATTAGATAGATAATGAATTGAATTATGGCGATGAATTAATTATGAAAATTAATTCCGTGTTAATTAGTTAGGTAATTTTTTGACAATTCAGTTAAATTAGGTTTATATCCAAACATATAATAATAATCCATTCCATAAATTAGACAAACTATAAGAACAAAATATGATTTACCCTCATGTACTATACTTGTTGAATAACTTACTTCCATGTACTTTTAAAAGAACTATTTTGCTCTCTATACTTTCAAAATAGCTACTTTACCCCTCTGTAATTTTAAAAAAAGGGTAATAAACCCCCTAATAAACATACCCCCAGTCGCGGAATAGAGAGTGAATCACACTCGGGGGGAGTGAACTTTTTTCGAAAGTACAGAGGGTAAAGTGACCATTTTAAAAGTACAGAGAGGTATGTTATTCGATAAGTATAATACAGAGGGTAAATAGCCTTTAACTCAAAGACAAGGATTTTGTCACAGGGAGGCTTGTAATTTTTTTTTGGTAATTGGAAGTTTTATTATATCAAAAAAGCCAAATGGCCAAACAAATTATAGCACCCATTTAAATTTCAGATTAGTCCAATTTCATTGCTGACTCAGCCCATTATAGGCCAAAATTGGGCTCGATTCAATCTAGCTCGAGGAGACAAATCTCTTCGAGTTGCACAACCTTTGCCCCTATGAGAAAAGCTGACATGTGCACCGATACCAAGACGCACATGAGCGGTATGCCGCGCGTCGAGCGCGCGTGGGCACATGGGGGAGAGGCATTTGGACAAAAAACAGAGAGGTTGGAGCGTCTCTCACAAACGGGAGCACGACGGAGAGGCACGGTGCAACCGCATCCCTCCGACTGCTGAGTATGTGAACCGCTCTGTCAGAGCAGGGACGGAGGGAGGGGGGACAGGGGGGCCTGGAATTTAAAAAAAAATAGTTTTATATGTAATTTTTTTTTAATTTGGTCACCTAAATAATGTAATGTTATTTATTCCTAAATTAGTATGAAATGTTTGCTGGCTTAGTTGGTATTGTCGTTGGTTTAGAAATTGATAGGTTGGGATTTCGAATCTCGGGTTTCGCATAGTTGCTGTTTTTTGAGCTATCATAGTATAAAAATATGTTGGGCATGGGGATCGATACGTTACAAATTCAATGTCATCATATTCTACAACTATACCAACCAAGACATATGTAAAATAAATTAAATTTTAATAATTATTATTGTATAGTTCTATTTAACAATGTATTTTAATAAATTCACATTAAAATTTATTAAATTTTATTGTATCTTTTGTTCAAATTTGAAAAAAAAAAATTAATTTTTTTACAGCTTAAAAATACTCGACCCTACCCTAAAATTTGGCCCCCCCTCCCATAAATTCCTGGCTCCGCCCCTGCTGGTAAACTCCTGTTTGTGTTTGTGATATAATAAATCGGAACAATACGGTTCTATACGTTTCCGCATTAAGGTACGAATCCGTTGTCGTATTTATTCATTATTAGATTCGTTCTAATTAAGTCTAAAGTTCGAGATGAGAGCAAGATAGCCAGCGAGGAATTCATTCTACCTTGAGATGTGTGAAATGTGAAGTTACTATTTTGCCCTTAATGAAGTGATCACGACCATTCGATGTTATTTGATCTGATGTACTTGGTTATGACGTGTGGCACAATCGTGTGCGTTTATTTTAAGTATTGATCTGATGGTTGGAATTCATAATCCGTGTTTATGTCACGAATTGATCTGGACCGTTGGCAACTATATCTTATCTAATCTCACGGTTGCATGAGTGGTGGCCTCGATAATGGGGAAGTTAATCTCTACCGTATATTTGGAGAATGATCCAACGGTTCTAAACTTGTCACTTACTCGATCAAAGCTCTTATTATCCTGACCATTGGTTTCCTATTGCCATCCGACGAATGAAATTAAGCGGTGCTGCGGGTTGATCTGGACCATTGAACGTGTGTGTTGATCGTGCGATGTAAAACTAGTGTCTACTTATGACCATTCGATCAGAACAGGATCAACGGTTGAGATGCAATATCGAAGAAATATATAAATAAAAAGGTGCCGAAAAGACGAATTAATTCAGTCTTGATTTTCTCTTTCCGATAGAAAAATCTCTTTACTCTCTCTAGTTTCCGACGTGGAACTTCTCGTTTCCAGCCTCTTTTGTTGTATTCCGGTGGATCTGTTCGGTGGAATCGTGAGATCTAGTGACGATTTGTCCTTCTTCTCCGTCAAGATTGTTTGCCGGTGTTTTAGATCTGTTTGAGGTTTATTTTTTGTTCGAGCTCGGTGTATTGTGGAAAACTTTATCGATGTTTGGTGAAAGATTAATATAAGCGGCGTAACCATCCATTTGGAGCTCAACATGGAAGTAGTCGGAAAGAAATTTTCTGTGAACCACGGGCCTTAGTCCGATCTTCAATTTTCTGCTTTATTATTTTTATTACTCAAACTTTTACAAGAAGTTTACTAACCATGTATTAAGTGTGTTAGTTAAGTCGGATTCGAATTTCCAATCCAACAATATGTATTTGTGGGTGGATTAAGACAAGTCCATTCTTGCACCATCCATGTTTCTGACTAGAAATTTTACATCTTCAGGACTGACATGTCTGAAATGGTACAAAATGAGAAGATGCATTGCCTTTGTGATCTTGTTTTGGCTCTTCACTCCACAGTTGGAGTGCTTACTCCTGATGACAAGTAAGATCATGAGAAAAATAACATTTACAACGATGATAAGACAAGATATTCCAACGAGTTAAAAAGACAACACAGCACCCCACA
>JAOWBN010181748.1:0-16907 GCA_028565015.1 Pinguicula moranensis
GGATCGTAGTCTCCCGGACTGAGTTGATCACGTTGAAGGGGCTATAAAAGTCCCTTTGATATCCACGAACCAAATCTTCTCCCCAAGGGTGATTGGGAACAAGTCGAAAGAAAACTTATTATTTCTGGATCTCAACGCATGAGTTGTGAGAGTCGTATATAATCTCTGTAGGCACATAGCCTTTATATAGAGATTGAACTGGGTAGTTAATTAAATGAATTAATTAATTAATCCAACATGATGGAAGGATCTCGGGCTTGGGAAGTGCAGAAGAAGATGTACATTATGGTGAAGAAGAATGGTGGAATTAACTATAGAATTTCTCTATTAACATTATGGTGAAGAAACTTAGGAAATATGTTGTAACATAACCTTCACAGCTTTTTAAGTTCGGGGTGCTCATTTTCTAGAGTTTGGCTTATGAGTTTCTTTTCCATTTACATGTCTGCAGTTGTTCTCGAATGGTATGAAGGAATCTTAGCAGAGACATTTAACCTTGAATGCAATTTTAGTATCAAATACAGAGTTCATATGCCAAGTAAAACAAGGGGTAAATTGGTCATTTAAGATTTTTTAAAATAATACTGCCAATTTAATCTGATGTTACAAAATATGATATAATTGTATCTCGTTTTCGTTTAATTCGTATACCGTGAAAAAGTGTGTATCAAATAGATTCCGCACGCGCACAATCCGACAGGAAGCCATTAGTTATCCACGAAGCAAGATTAAAACTATCCCGCTACCAAACTAAACCTTATACTATTGACCTAGCACTGGTTCCTTTTGACTAGTGGTAGGCAAACGGACGGGCCGGACTAGCCCGCCCCGCCCGTTACGGGTAAACGTTCAAAAAATGGGCAGGGCCCATCGGCCAATTTACAAAAATGGATAGACCCGCTCGCCCATTTAAGATTATTAGCCCGCACGGCCCACTCGTTTTTGTATTTTTATGTTTTTAATATTTTTTATTTTTTTATAAATAGTAGAACCGACGGGACAGGCCCGCCCGTTTTTCAAAAATTGAGCCCGGCCCACCCGATTTTCATGAAAGGCCCGCCACCTCCCGTTAAAAAATGGGCGGGGCGGGCCCGTTGGCCCATTTTTTACGGGCGGGGCGGGGCGGACCCATTTGGCCCGCCCCGTTTGCCTACCTATACTTTTGACCTCTCGACATTTTTTGGATTTTATCCCATTATTCGCATTTGCTTCTAAATTTTATGTTTATATAATTACATGATTGGAAGATTTATGCGCGAGATTTTGGTAAATAAAAATAATGAAATGTACGGATAAAGGTAAGTAAGGGCCAGTTTGGTAGTCAAGCAGGAATAAACTAGGCTCGCGGACTACTGTGGGGCTAACACGTGTAGGTGCGTTTGGTAGGGGACATTCAATTTTTTTTTTGTAGTTGGTTTAGGGTGTTTGGTAGTCGTCCCTCAAAATACGGATTACTCACTCCTACACGGATTACTATCTTAAATTACTAATATGCCCTTACTTATACCCTATAAATTAAATTATTATATAATTTAATATAATTAATTAATATAATGATTTAACTAAAATAAGTTAATTAATATAATAATTTAAATATATTAAATTAATTAATATAATTAATTAATATAATTTAATATATTATTATAATGATTTAAATAAATTAAATTAATTAATATAATTATTTAAATAAATTAATATAAGTATTTAAATAAATTAAATTAATTAATATAAGTATTTAAATGAATTAAATTAATTATTATAAGTATTTAAATAAATTAAATTGATTAATATAAGTATTTAAATAAATTAAATTGATTAATATAATAATTCAATTAAATTTTAATTAATATAATAATTTAAATAAAATAAATAAATTAATATAATAATTTAAATATTTTTAATTAATTATTACAATAATTTAAACAAATGAAATAGAAGTATTCGCGAGAAGGGGGCCGTCGCATGGAGAGAATAGGGAGAAGTGAATTTTTTTTGGTTTAAATAGCTAACTATTAACGTAAATATTGTAAAAATTAACGGTAAAAAAGGTATTTTCATATGTACGAGTTAAGTTGGTTTACTCCAACCCCACCATCATGGTTGGGTTAAATTTCATGTTTTTGCTCAACTTTACCCGGTTGTCCCTGCCCGAAGAGTAATCCGACGAGCAGGCGGATTGGAATGCGGGATACTAAACGTCAATCAAACCTGAATTACTCGACAAAAATCAGATTAAACCATCTACAACCCGGTTACCAAAGTGGCCCTAATTTGGATGGTGACAGGAAGCCATAAAATAGTACTTGGGTGCATTTATGCTGCCAACTGGCTTCTTAATTTGGTAAATAATTTTTTACAGCTCAGGATCAGATAGATATTGGGGCATTTTATGCATGTGGCTAGTAATTGCCATCCAACTAAAACCGATAGGACTGAATTGATCATATGATGAGTGAATTGTAGTAGTTATTATGTTTTAACGTTGATGCTTGAGGATACTCAACTGTCCCTCATTGCAGCGCCGCAAAGTGACATATAGGGATGAAAATCCTTTCATTCAGCATCGTGGTCTCGGGTGATCCTACCAAGACCAGGGCAACAAGACAACTAATAGTTAAGAACAAGGTTGACTTATTTTGCATTCAAGAAACGAAGATGGAAAACTCGAGCCACTGTGAGAGCAATGCCGGGAAATGATAATTTTGAGATGGTTTTCAAACCAGCAATAGGGAGATCAGGAGGTTTACTCTACTCATGGTGGAAAGGTTCTTCATAATGCAGAGCAGCTGGGGGAGAGTGATGGTCTTCTTGGGATCACATGTCACTGGGGAGTTGAAGCTTATGAGGTCAATCTGATTATCATTTATTCTCTCTGTTCATTCCAGGGCAGGCAGAATATTTGGGCTAGAGTAGTACAGATGCTTGGTCAAGTTGGACAGAAGCGATTGTGCTTATTAGGTGACTTTAATGCAGTCACTAAAGCTGAAGACAGAACTGATAGAACATCTCATGTTGATAGTGAAATAGCAACATTTAGTCATTTAACTCGTTCATTGCTGCAACAAAGCTAATTGATTTACCACTCACAAATGGTGTGTGTACCTGGTTCAGTCCAAGTCATACAATAACTAGTAAGATTGACAGGATTCTGATATCTGAAGCGTGTTGGAGAGGATTCACAAATACATAAATAACTCAACAAATAAAGTAATAAATAATTATCTCTCATGGTTGTCTTCCAAAATCTTCAACAGCTTCAAAGCCCAAGGATTTTGCAATTGTACGAATCTTCCTCTCCCGAAGGAAACCAGCCAGGCTAAATGATTTCTTAGATTCGACAACCGTGTGACCTTGGAGGTATTTATTTAACCTAACCCATTAATGGGCAGGCCCTCTACCACTCAACTTTCTGGCCATAGGTAAGTGGTATTGGATTTGTCCCAATTCAATTCAATCTCATAAGCCCATATCCAAGATCAGCCCAATTAAGTGGAAGACTTTTAAAACTCATTTTGTTTTGACTCCAAAAATATTTAAAACAAAACAAGCTTTAAAATAAATATTTTGTAAAACAACTTTAAACAAAATTATTTTCTCTCCAATTCCTGTGTTTGAATGCAATCACACCATGCCCAGAAATATGTCTGATATATTTGGCCCTGTCTCGCAAGAACTCTTGCTTCAGCATGTTATTGATTCTGTCATCACACACTCAATGACATCTATGAGGTTATGCCTAAATAATCATCAATCTATGAAGTGGACCTTACAGTTATGGCGAAGGGGTTGTTTTGGGAGTGAAGTATTTTACGGATAATTTCAACAGGCGAGGGTGAAGACGAAGGTGGATCTGGATAACATTTTTAGGAACGAATAGAGTATATCGGTTTTGCTATGAAAATGTGAAGCTTTCTAGGTAATTATTTTCGTCAACTATTTGCCTCCTCGAGAAAGCAAAGACCAGAAGACTTTTTTAATGTGGTCATTTCAAGGAGCCCGCTTTTCGTCGAATTAGTTAAGGAAAAATCGTTTAATCACAATCTTAAAGGTTCTGTTAGTTTGATGAGGATAATGACATCTTACGAAATGCCATGGTAAAGTGGCATCGTGGCAAAAGGCAATGGCGGAACTAGTCCTAAAAATTAGTTTGGGCTAAAATGTTTTTTTTTCGTTTTTTTTTTTTGCTCAAAATTTAAAAAAATATTTTTTTATTTAAATTTTTTTTAAAAAAATAAGAGTTAAAAATATTTAATATAATATAAAAATAATATTCAATCAAAAAAGTAGCCCCAACTAAAAACGCTTATTTGAAAGAATGCAATCTCACAGCTATTTTATCTTCTTCTTGTTTTTGTATCATCATAGAAAGTTGTTTCACCTTTTCCATATAGTTATCCTGAGATAAGAAGAGAGCATCAGCACATGATTAAGGACTATGAAACGTGCTAATCACCAAGTAATGAAGTCTCACATCAGAATGATCATTCTTCTTTTCCTTTCTCTTCCTCGAAGATTTTTTATTTGGTTTCTTATTGTTATAAGTTTTGACAGACAAGGGGTATTCACTTGGAATTATTGACCCAGTATCTCCTTCTTTCTTTCCTGAACCAAAGAGTCTCCATACAGCTCTTCTCTCAAACCCTGCATATAAGAAACAAGTTTCACATTATTAATATCAGAATGTAAGAGTGTCATATTGATTCAATTTGAAGAAAGCAACAAAATAGATAATAAGCACCAAACTGGCCAGCAAAAGCACCAACAACATTACCTGAAGCTCTTGAAACACAGAATTTTCGAAGTCTGAGACTCTTGTGAGTGGAGCTACCATGTCAGGAACATATATCGGTCCACCAAGTGGGATAGAAACATAAAAATATTCACCACCCTCATCATGACCGCCCACCATTGTCAAAATACATCCTGAATGAAAACAGAAACGACATCAAAGAAACTTAGATCATTTGGAAACACTGGTTCCATAGTAGAATGAATAGAAAATTTAGCAGTTACTGCCATTGGGAAGTAACTCACGTTATAAGACACCAAAATGAATTTTCCTCCAAGTGCAATATTTTAAAAATATTCATCCCAAAGTTTGTCTCTACTCCGGAGGGGAAAGAAGAAGAAACAAAAATTACAGTTTCAGAACCAAGCATTGCAGGGATACGGCCATAACCAAAAAAAATAACAGGATTACTAACATAAATTAGAATCAATCGGTATAAAGAAGACAAGATAGTATATCTATGTTTGAACTCCATACAGTCGAATCAAAAATCACTACAAGCTCGAGAAGATTGCTTTGCCTCGTAAATATTACTAAAAATTTATAGCAATTTCTGATAGAATCCCAAACCCCAAGTTCGAGTACAAAGAATCCAAAAAAAATTGAACGATCAGTAGCAATCTCAGTACATTTTCTAAAATCGGCACGTCGCATACCAGAGAAAGCCAATATCCGAACACAATAAATCAGTCATCCGAGAGAGTTTATGTCCAAATTCTTCAGGCGGTGAGAGCAAGAGATATACACCAGGAAGAGACATCGACATGAGAGGAGATGACGATTTAACCTAAATCAATAGGTAATTCCGGACAAATTGACCCCGGGCTCGCCCATACATAGTTCCGCCATTGTATAAGCCATCAAAAAAAGTTAAGAAGAATAAAAAAAATAAAAAATAATAAAAACATGCGGGCATATTTTTTGTTTTTTTGATGGGTGACCAAAATGTCTACCTCAAGTTTCCACACGTGTTTAGTGATAAAAGAACTCACCCGCTAAATATATTTGTTTACTAAAAAATGTATAATAATTAGAGCTCGTGATAGAAAAATGGGCGGTCCGCCTCGCCCGTTGTGGGATGGAAAATTCAGCCGACCCGCTTGTTTAATAAAAATGGGCGGTCAATCCCGCCTTTTATAAAATGGGTCGGATCAAGCCCACCTATTTTTTATTATTTTTTTATTTTAAACTTTTTTACAAAATGGGCGAGCCCAACTTGCCTACCGACCTAAAAAATTGGAGAAGTGATATAGCGCATTAGTTTTAGCACACTAAAAATACACTAATACTGTGGGTCCACTGATTTGGCCAATTATTTTTCTGTGTTTAATACTTTTGGGTCCACTGAATCTGATGTGGCAAGTATTAGTGTATTTTTAGTGTGCTAAATTGGTGTGCTAAATCATTTCTCTTCTCTCAGCTAAAGACAACGAAGCAAAAAAGCTTACGTCATTATACTGTTTAATAATAAATTAATAAAGATGTATTGGTTGATAAAATAATTGAAAAAAAATAAAGAAATGGCCGGGTCCGATGGGTCCATTTACATGGACATAGCCGAGCCGACAGGAAAAAAATGGGTGAACAATCCGGGCGTCAACCCGGCAAAAATGGGCCGGGCTAGCATGGTCCGGCCATTAATCTACCTCTACTGGAGACCCAAATATAAACATATCGATTAAATTTTATTTATTTATTTATTTATTTATTTAGTATTATAAGAAAAAAACATTTATGTAGCATGCACACGAATCACGATCATGCACTCTATATGATAAGTCAATAATCATAAAGACCAAATACCATGATTAATATTTAGATTATAAATTACCGAAAGAAATTATTCGACAAACTAGAAAACCCTCTGAAGAATGAACAAATCCTTTGAACTTGGCGAGGGCTGCAGCTAAAAACAAATCCTTAATTATTAATGACTAGAGTATTGCCCGTGCCCTGAGGGCACGGGAGAAAATCGCGAACTTCAACCAAATACCTCATACCCCCCAACAAAATGGTGTGGCAGAAAGAAAAAATCGAATTCTCCTAAAAATCACCCGTGCCTTACTTCTCGAATCCCGAACTCCTTCCCTTCTTTGGGCCGATGCTCTGTCTACTGGTGCTTATCTTATTAACCGATTAACTACTAAAGCCCTTGCTCTCCATACCCCATCTTCAAAAACTGCATGAACATACTCAGATTCCATCCAGCCTTATACTTCATCCTTGAGTCTTTGGTTGTACGGTATTTGTGCATGTTCATAAAAATGATCGAACGAAACTGGACCTGTGTGCTGTTAAATGCATGTTAATGGGGTATGGCCAGAATCAGAAGGGTTATCGCTGTATCCTCCTACACAACGTGTCTATACCACAATGGACTGTGACTTCATCGAAACAGAGTATTATCAGCATTCCTCGTCCCGCGCTCAGGGAGAGACACTGGATACATATCATGACCATCTGTACTGGATGACTACCGACATACTCTCAGCACCTACCTTGCCCCTGTCGCTACAGTTACCCACGAACAACCTGATTCTTTGTCTGGAGAACCGGAGGTAAGCACACTAGACCATGAATCACATGTTATTACTAATAATGATGACCTTGACAATGATTCAGGAGAATATACTGAGGAGGTGCAACCAGGGTCACCAGAATCTACATATGTTTTACCACCATGACATAATCGTGGGGTTCCTCCCAGACGATATAGCCCAGAACAAACTTCAAAGTTATCTAAATATCCAATAGCTCAGGTGGCCAGGGAGAGAATGCTAAGGCATATGCTACTGCTGTCTATTCTGAGACCATACCAAAAACAACACAGGAAGCCCTACAAAGTACAGTATGGAATCAGGCTATACAAGCAGAGATGGAAGCTTTAAAGAAAAACAACACATGGGAGCTATGTACACTACCAAAAGGAAAGAAACCCATCGGATGCCGCTGGGTATTTATTATAAAAGACAAGGCAGATGGATCAGTGGAAAGGTACAAAGCTCGATTAGTAGCAAATGACTACACATAGACATATGAGATCAACTACTCGGAAACCTTCTCTCCTGTTGCCAAAATAGACACAATCCGAGTATTATTCTCCATAGTTGCTAACCTTGATTGGCCTCTCCACCAATTTGACGTGAAAAATGCATTTCTTCACGACAATTGGGAGGAAGAGGTATAAATGGAAGTCCCTTCAGGTTTCTCAAAACACACTCATCATGTATGCAGACTGAGAAAGGCATTGTATGGACTAAAGTAGTCCCCCAGAGCATGGTTCGGAAGGTTTACTAGAGTTATGAAAAAAATATGGGTATAGTCAGAGCAATTCTCATCATACTCTATTTTTTTAAAAAAACGAAGAAATGATTACGTGTCTGATTATCTATGTTGATGACATGATCATCACTGGAAACGATAATGATGAGATTGGAAAATTGAGGGAAAGGCTATTCCAGGAGTTCGAGATGAAAGATTTGGGAAAATTGAAGTACTTTCTAGGGATTGAAGTTATGAAATCAAAAGAAGGTATTTTTATTTCCCAAAGAAAATATATATTAGATCTACTAGCTGAAACAGGTCTTTTGGAGTGCAAACTTGCTGAAACACCAATGATTCCAAATCTCAAGTTGAAGATAGATGAACAGGAAGAGTTGGCTGATCTTGAACAATACCAGAGATTGGTGGGAAAGTTGTTCTACTTGTCACATACAAGACCAGATATAGCTTATGCAGTCGGGGGTAATCATCCATTTCATGCATAAGCCCCAAGTTGATCACCTTGAAGCAGCTATTCGAGTTGTTCGATATCTAAAGGGAACCTCCGCGAAAGCCATCGTATTCCGAAAAAATGGCCACCTAAATATTGAAAGATATACAGATGCTGACTGGGCAGGAAATCCAGTAGATAGAAAATCAACTTCAGGATATTTCACTCTGGTAGGTGGAAACCTTGTGACTTTGAAGAGTAAAAAACAGAAGGTAGTGGCTCTCTCGAGTGCAGAAGCTGAGTTTCGAGGCATAGCAAGGAGGTTAGCGGAAAGTCTATGGATAAAGAAATTGATGAAAGAATTAGGATGTCTGAAAGAAGGAGTGTGCCCTTTGAACTGTGACAGTCAAGCAGCTATAAGCATCTCAGGAAATCCTGTACAACATGACCGGACAAAACACATTGAAGTAGATCGTTACTTCATCAAAGAAAAACTTGAAGAAGGAATAATCACTCTGCCCTATGTGAAATCAGAAGATCAACTGGCATATATCTTGACAAAAGTTGTACCAAGGCCAACCTTTGAGCACGTGCTGAGGAAGTTGGGAATTGAAGATCCGATGATTCAACGCGAGGGGGAGTGTTGACATAGTAGAATAAGGAAAGGAATTAATCAAAGATATACCATAATTGTACAAGGAAAGAATTGACAAAAATCAATTCTTTCCTTAGTTAGTTCCTTTCCTTAGTTATGGTTTGTAATGTGTATAAGACTATGTCCTACACGTTGAATAAGATCAAGAAAACATTACCAGTTCTATCTTTTCTCATCTACGATTTACCTTTCTCAAATACAAGAATTTCGTTCTATCAGCATCCGTTTCTTTCAAAGTTGGAGAAGGACACTCGATTGTGCTGTCACAAATACCCATGAGATTCAGAGAACAACAATTAGTTAATTCACAAAGATACACATGGTATAACAAGGCGATGCCAGTAATGAGCCGACTTGATCGATTTTTAGTTTATGTAGGATGGATGGAGGAGTAAGGGTTGGTGCAGGAAGGTCTATATAAAGATACATATGATCACATGCAGGTGGTACTGTACAAAAAGTTTATGGATTAGAGACCTAAGACTTTTAAAGCAAATGGACTGTTGGTTCACTTTCCCACGATTTGGGGAAACATTGAAGAAAGCATGGATGGGATTTGTCAGCTACAGTTCTGGATCTTTTATGATTATAGAAAACATGAAGAAACTGAAAGCATTTCTAAAAGAGTGGCAAAGGTTAGAATTTGGGGATATGAGGACAACGATCAAGGAGTTGAACAGGAAATCAATGAACAAAGTATATGATAGAGCGAAAAATTCTTATATAAAGGAGATAGAACATAGATAGATGGAGAGAATATGAGCGAATGAGTTTCTTGATATTCAACGTGTAGGAGTACATAGTCTTATATTGTCCCAACACTAGTAAGAAATGAAAAAAAGATTTAAGGGATATACAAATATGGAATATCCTCAATCCATTCCTTTCTTGATTTAGCTATGTCAACCCTCCCCCTCACGTTGAATCATTGGGTCTTCGATTCGCAACTTTTTTAACACACGTGCAAACGTTGGTCGTGGTACAACTTTAGTCAAGATGTCTGCCAGTTGATCTTTTGATTTAACATAGGGCAGAGCGACCGTTCCCTCTTCTAGTTTTTCTTTGATGAAGTGTCGTTCCACTTCATTATGTTTGATTCGATCATTTGTACCAGATTGCCCGAAATGCTTATAGCTGCTTGATTGTCAAACTTTAATGGGCAGATTGTTTATGTCAGATACCCAAATTCATCCATGAATTTTTGTATCCACAAAATCTCAACTAAACCTCTTGCTATCCCTCGAAACTTAGTTTCTGCACTTGAGAGAGCTACCACCTTTTATTTTTTGCTCTTCCAAGTTACAAGATTTCCTCCCACCAAGGTAAAGTATCATGTGGTTGATCTCCTATCATTTGGATTTACTGCCCAATCGGCATCTGTGTATCCTTCTATATTCAGATGGCCATTCCTCCAAAATATAATGCCATTACCAGAGGTTCCTTTCAGATATCCAACAACCCGAATGGCTGCTTCATGGTGATCAACTTGTGGTCTGTGCATGAATTGACTGATCACTCCAACTGCGTAGGCTATATCTGGTCTCGTGTGAGATAGGCATATCAACTTTTCCACCAATCTTTGATATTGGTCTCGATCAGTCAAATTTGCTTGTTCGTCTATTTTTAACTTTTGATTTGGTATCATCGATGTTTTAGCAGGTTTGCAATCCGAAAGATCTATTTCAGCTAGCAGATCTAATATATATTTTCTTTGGGAAATAAAAATACCTTCTTTGGATCTCAGGACTTCGATTCCTAGAAAGTACTTCAATTTCCCCAAATCTTTCATGTCAAACTCCTGAAACAGCCTTTCCCTCAGTTTTCCAATCTCATCGTCATCACTTCCAGTGATGATCATGTCATCGACATAGATTATTAGACATGTGATCATATTTCCTCTTTTTTTCGGAAACAATGTATGATCAGAATTATTCTGACTGTACCCATATTGTTTCATAGCTATGGTAAATATTCTGAACCATGCTCTTAGAAACTATTTTAGTTCGTATAATGCCTTTCTCAATCTGCATACCTGATGGGGTTGTCCGGAAAAGCCTAGTTGAACTTCCATGTAAACCTCTTCCTCTAGGTTGCCGTGAAGGAATGCATTTTTCACGTCAAACTGGCGGAGAGGCCAACCAAGATTAGCAGCTATAGAAAATAGTACTCTAATTGTGTCTATCTTCGCCATGAGAGAGAAGGTCTCCGAGTAATTAATCCCATAAGTCTGAGTATAGCCTTTTGCTACCTGTCGAGCTTTGTACATTTCCACTGTTACATCTACCTTGTGCTTCACAGTGAAGACCCATCGACATCCTATTGGTTTCTTCCCCTTGGGCAATGTACATAGCTCCCATGTGTTGTTTTTCTTTAATGTTTTCATTTCTGCTTGCATAGCTTGTTTCCATACAACACTCTGTTGTGCTTCCTGTGTTGTTCTTGGTAAGTTTTCAGAGTATACTATAGCAGCATATGCTCAAGCATTTTCTGTCATCCTCCCCCTGACCATCTGAGCTCTTGGGTATCTTGACATCTTGGAGTATTTTTCTGGGTTATATCATTTGGGAGGAATGCCACGATTGTTCCGAGGTGATATAACATATGTAGACATGGGTGAGCCTGATTGATCATCTGGTTGTACCTCCTCAGTATATTCTCCTGAATGACTGTCAAGATCAACAGTATCAGAAATAACATGTGATTCATGGTTTAGTATGTTTACCTCCGGATCTCCAGATGAAGATTCAGGTTGTTCGTGAGCTACTGTGACGGCAGTGGGAAAAGGCAGCTGCTGGGAGTACGTCCATAGTCATCCAATACAAATGCTCATGATGTGTATGTGATGTCTCTCCCTGAGCACTGGACTGGTTGGTTTGATAGTATTCCGTTTCAACGAAATCACAATCCATTATAGTATAGACACGTTGTGTAGGAGGATGATAGCACTGATATTCCTTCTGATTTTGTCCATACCAATGAACATGCATTTAACGATCCAAGAATCCAATTTGGTCTGATCGCCTTTATGTACATGGACAAACACCGTACATCCAAAAATTCGAGGTTGAAGTATAAGGCTAGATGGGACTTGGACATGTTCATGTATTTTTTGAAGGGGTGTGTGTAGGGCAAGTGCTTTAGTAGGTAAGCGATTAATCAAGTAGGCTCCGGTGGATATGGCATCAGCCCAGAGGGATGTGGGGGCTTGTGATTCAATCAGAATTGCCCGTATAATTTCTAGAAGTATTTGATTTTTTCTTTCAGCCACACCATTTTGTTGTGGGGTATGAGAAAAAGATATTTGGTTGATCAGACCCCGGCCTTTGAAATATTTTTGCATGGTTGAGTTGACAAATTCCCCCATTATCGGACCGTAAGATACGAATGTTTTTTTGAAACTGAGTCTGGATAAGGGCAAAAAATTCAACGAATTTGGATGGAACCTCAAATTTGTGTTTCAAAAAATATACCCACGTCATGGGAGTGCAGTCATCGATAAAGAGCACAAAAAATCTAAAACCAGCACGACTAACACGTGGGGCAGGGCCCCAGACATCAGAATGAATAATCGAAAATGGGTCAGATGATTGTACAGTACTTAATGGAAATGAGTGTCGATGATGTTTAGTTAGGATACGTGTCACAAATAAAATCTCGAGCATTTTTAAATAACTGTGAGAACAAAAGTTTGAGATACCCTGTTGATGGGTATCCCAACTGTCTATGCCACATCCATAACTTTTGATCTTCAACACTCTCAGTCAGTAAAGTAATTCCCTGTCGAATAACATTATCCACATAATAGAGCCCCCACCCTCGGTTCAGTGTCACGCCCAACTATCCTCTTCATATGAAGTTCCTACAAGAAGCAAAAGTGAGGAAACATCAGAACTACACAATTGAGCTCCTGAGCCACATGGCTAATGGACAGAAGCTTGCATGACAAACTGGGCACACATAAGCATTTTTTAAGTGTAAGGTCAGGTGATAGAGCAATTGTTCCAGCGCCCTGGACTGAAGACAATTCCCCGTTGGAAGTTTGGATGTGATGTCTTGATGACGATGATTGAGAAATAAAATCATTCTGATCATAAGTCATTGTTTTTGTAGCACCACAATCAAATATCCATTGGTCAAATTTGTTGGGTGTATGAACGGAGTAAGCTACGGGTATTTGGGGCTGTTTTTGGAGTATGGAATGATGGAGGGTCATTTCTGGAGGTTTCGAAAAATTAGTGGGTGGTTCGGTAATTTTTTGGATTTGAGGGGTAAATGGTAAGGATATTTGGTTGTTTGGGGGTCATTTTGGGATTTTGGGTTTTTCTGGGGATGTATACAGAGATGGTGAAAACTTGTGGGGCTTGTGGATATTCGGTGATTTTGTTGTGGGTGTATCAATAAACCCTGAAAATTCGAGGGATGTATTGTCAGCATCAGATTTCCACAGGGACGTATAATCAATTAGCACAACATTAGGATCCAAATTGGAAATCATATAAAATGGATTTGTTGACAATTTGCCTCCAAATCCAATACCTCGTTCCCGATTTAGGTTTTTTTGGTGGTTGGGATTGTCGTCGTAGCGACTGATACGGTGCCAACGCCTGGTGGTCTGCCTTCGCCACTGGTAGCCTTTGTGTTGCCAGTGACCGCCGCCATAGCCCCTTTGCCCTTCTTCCGATTCAGATCAAAAAACAAATCGGGATACCCGATTATTTTAAAGCACCGTTCGATGCCCCTTTTTCTCAAATTTCTTGCAATATAGCTTTGTTTTTTCCTCCACGTCCCAAAATGATGACTTCTTGGTCTAATAAGGAGATTGTGGGCTGAGAAACCGCCGACCATGCCTATTGATGTAGTGCCACAGTGTGATTTTGGGTGAAGAATTTCGACCCTGGTTGCCTCACAATAGACAACAGCGTAGGATGCTTCTACTGAAGGTAACGGAACTTCTTTGAGTAGATCTCTGCGAATTGCATCAAATTCATCGTGAATCCCTGCTAAGAATTGGAATAGACGCGTCTCCTACTTTAGGCGGTTGAAGACGGTTATATCCGATTCACACTTCATCGAATTGGGTTGGCGACGATCTATGTCGCCCCATATCCGTTGTAAGTTACTGTATAATTCTTCAATCATTCCTGTGCCTTGTTGTTCCTTCGTGGCCTGTAGTGTTAAGTCATATATTTGTAAGCCGTTGGTACCGCTATTGAATGTTATCCCAACTCGATCCCAGATCACCTTTGCTGTGGGATATTCAGCATATTGCATCATTAAGTCATTATCCATTGTCTGTAGCAGCCATGAGATGACATTGAGATCCACGTGTTCCCATTGTGGAAATAGTGGATCTTGATCTAATGGTGCCGGAGGAACTCCAATTAAATATGACATATAGCCATGGCCCCCAATCGCAACTCTTATTAGCCTCGACCATAGGCCATAATTCATGTGATTCGGTTTGATGCCAATTGTAATCCCCTGACTTGGTGGATTAAATTGTTTCAGCATTGCTTCTAGGTTTCTAGATGCTTGGGCATATTTATCCAAGCCTCCAGTTGGCTGTGAGTTGAGCAGCGCCGTCTTGTGCGGTGGTTGCTCCTCATTTGTAGGCGACATGGTAGATGATGAAGCTTAGATGGTTACTTCAAAGATCAATCATACGCTATGATACTATGATAGAGCGGAAAGTTCTTATATGAAGGAGATAGAACATAGATAGATGGAGAGAATATGAGTGAATGGGTTTCTTGATATTCAACGTGTAGGAGTACATAGTCTTATATTGTGCCAACATTAGTAAGAAAGGAATGAAAGATTCAAGGGAAAGAATTTATGTAAATCAATTCTTTCCTTATGCAAATATGGAAAATCCTCAATCTATTCCTTTCTTAATTTAGCTAGGTCAACAGTATCAAGGCCGAAACAATATCTTTGAGTGAAGATGAGAAGAAAAAGGTAGTGAGTCTTCAAGCATGATTATACACCAAACACAAGCACGAAACCATCATATGGTTCAAAAAATCCAGAATCAATTGATTAATGGTAGGGGATGCAAACTTCATATTTTATCACTGGTGGGTAAAATAGAATCGAAAAAGAACTCAATCACTGGCTTATGGAATAATGGTAGATGGTTGTACTCGGTTGACAAGATCAAAAGCTTTTTCAAGGAACATTTTCAAAGCATATTCAAAGGGGAAACAAGGTTGAAATCGATATTCAGAGTAGTGGTATATGCTGAATTAAGTTGTCTGAAGTTGGAAAAAGGATTCAATGATGAGGAGATTAGGCTGTAGGAGCTCCAAACCGAGGGCTGGATGGGCTTAATTTCCAATTTATGAAAAAGATGGTTCCAATTATACATGCAGATCTGAAGAGGTTTATGGTTGAGTTTCATCAATTTGGTTGCATAGTAAGAGGAGGGAATGCCTTCTTGATATAATTCATACCTAAAAAGGACTCGTCAAGCCGAACTGAAGATTTCAGGCCCATCTTATTAATTGACACCATATAAAAAAATTATTTCAAAAGTGTTAGCAAAATGATTAAGTGGTGTTTTGGATCCGATCATTGCACAAGGACAAATGGTATTTGTAGGACAACGACAAATATCGAAAGGCATCCAAATAGCGAATGAGTTGGTGGGCGAAGTTAAATAGAAGAAACAAAAGGTTATAATGTTTAAAGTTGATTTAAAACGTATGATATGGTGCGAAGGGAGTCATTAGATTAATGATGGAGCTGTTAGCATTTGGAGTAAAATGAAGAGCTTGGATATCTATCTACGGCTTCAACTTAAATGCTAGGTAACAGAGTCAACAACAAAGTCGAAATTAAAGTGGAGCCTATGCCAAGGTGATCTTTTTCTTCATTTTTTTTTATTTTTGATTGTGGCTGAAGGACTGAGTGTTATGATCTCTAGAGCATGTGATAAGGGCTTATTGAAACATGTTCTTGTTGGAAGAGAGAGAGTAGGTGTACCACAGTTACAGTTTGCTAACGATACACTATTGTTTGGAGAAGCGAGTCGGGGGAACACTAAAGCTTTTAAGGACAAATTGAGAGTTTTTGACGGCATCAGGGCACAAGGTTAACTTTAAGAAAATTAGTTTGATCAGAATGAATGTGGAGGAGTTTTGTTGCAGAATATGCCTGAGTTGTTACATTGCAAGACTAATAAAATTCCATTCACATATCTAGGTTTACCTATTGTAGCGAGGCCATTGAGTGCTCCATGTTGAACCCTCTAATTGAGAAAATACATAGAAGATTGATGGTGTGGGATAGTCAGAACTTCACCAGTGGGAGGAAGAAGTATTATCGTAAACTCGGTTCTATCATCTATGCCTATTTCCTATCTTTCCTTTTTTCGTGCACCAAACATCATAACTCAAAAGCTTATTTTTGTACAAAAAACTTTCATTTGGGGGAGGAAGGGATCACAAAACAAACGAATGGCTTGGGTGTCAGGGACAAAGAGGAAAAGGGGTTGGGTGTCAGGGATTTGAGAAAGTTTAATGAAACATTACTTGGGAGATGGGTGTGGCAGGGTTTAAGCGAGAAAGAAGTGTTGTAGATAAGTGTGTTTATGTGTGTCGAGCAAACAAAGTGTTTCGTCCAACACGAATTAGATGATGGATATTGGTTGGGTTTATATTGAAGGACAAACATTAAATTGGTATGAGGCCTTTTGGGGGTAAAACCCCAATAGGGCTTTGGCCCAGAGCGGACAATATCATACCAATGTG
>JAOWBN010181759.1:0-16906 GCA_028565015.1 Pinguicula moranensis
GCCCAATCGTTACCAAACAGGCTTGAATAGGAAATCCCAAAGTTTCCCTAAAATAGTCCCAAAATCAGATTTTTTTTTCCCTGGACGCCAAACCCACCCTTGGGGATTTCTCTTTGAGGGAATGCATCGTCAATGATCCTCGCCTAGAGACAGGCATACATGCGGTGCGATTTACGGGATGGACTTTCCAACCCGATACACATATATTTTGTAAAACGGGTAGATGTTGTATGCACATTTGCTAAAAAAATAATTTTTGGCCCGCCGCACGCACATTTTCATGAATGCGGATTAAGCACATTTGCACATTTTTTGTGCGTGGCATGCTTAACCTATTAGCACACGCACACTTGCGCGTCTCTAATGCGGTGCGAGCTAGCCTGCATCGCATGCCATGGTTTGTGGGGTGGACTTTCTAGCCCGATACGCGTATGTTTTGTTAAATAGACGGATATCACATGCTCATATTCTGCAAAAAAAAGGGCCCGCTGCACGCACTTTTTTATGCATGCGATTTAGGCATATTTGCACGTCTTTTTTGTGCGTGTTCTGCCTAAACGGTTTGCACGTACACGTTTTTCTGTCTCTATCCACACCCGATGATTCTTTCCGTTTGCAGTTTTCTGAGGCATCAATTAATTTTTGAGTTGAGGGCTCTACTTGTTAAGGTTTCCTGGGTTACGACAAAGTGGCTTTTGAATATGTATTTAAGTTTTGATCCGATTGAAGTTCTTAGTTTGCCATATGGGTCTTTGAGATTTAGCTTGAACAAAAGTTTGGGTTTTTTAGTGAACATCGAGTTGCTGAAGCTGGGTATAATGGTCCGTTAATCCTGGGACCATCTGGAATTCGCTGCAGGTGAACCGGAATTGACGATGTCAGAATCTTTGGACAGGTTTGCTAGGCCTTTTTAAGACACGTTTGTGTTGAAGTGTTCTGTTCCCAGTAAGGGGCTTCACACATCCCACCCCGGTAGTGGACCGAAGACTCGGTCCATTTATAATAGAATGTCCCTATCCTTAACTACAATGAGGCCTTTTGGGGATGCCTGAAGCTCCCCCAAAAACAAAGCCGTGAGGGTCGGATATACCCAAAGCGGACAATATCGTTGCAAGTGAGGTGTGGTTGATCAGAAAATTAAAGAGTTTGTTACGATTTTTCCTCGATTTTCTTTTCCTCGGGTCCTGGGTTTTGGTGTTTTGGTGTCTATGTTGCATGTTGAAGAAGATTTAAATCGAGCAGTTTGAGCATGTAGATGCTAAATTTTAGTTGATTTTATTGTTTTTGTTGTTAATTTACTGCTAATTTGATTAAATTGTTTGTTCTCTTGTTACAGAAAATGTTTTTGAAGAGTTGCAATTTTGATAAGGTCCTATTTCTAATTTGATTCGTAACAAGTAGGCTTTCAGGTTTCATCTGGTAATGAGGAGAGAAGAGAAAGAAAATCTGATTTTGAGAATTCTGAGGATGAAAAGAGGATGAGAATCAAAAATTCGAAAAAGAAAGCACTCGCTGCATCTTCTAAGTTCAAACATTCTCTCAAAAAAAAGAGTAGCCGGAGAAAGAGTGATGTTAGAGTTAGTTCCGTTTCAATTGAATATATCCGAGATGCTGGGAACTACAAGTTATCGAGTCATTTCGACAAGCCTTAGTATTGGATGAGTTGCTACCAGAAAAGTTTGATGATAACCATATGATGCTCATGCGTCAACTAAAGGTTAATATATATTGAGAGGCTTGGAAAAGTTGACCCAAACAAGCTTATGCAAGACATGGTTCAATGAAGGTAAGCCAATGCTTTCCCATGGAAAGAGGCTTGGGAAAGCTAATGCTTTGTCTTGTTGTTGTTTTGGTAGTTCTTCATGGTGCTTTGCGAGTTCTTGCCGCTATTTTGTACGATGTTGTTGTTCCTTGGCGTGTTCGTGATACGGCTCTACAACTTGATGTTGTTGCGTTGCTTATTAGTAATTGTTCTTGTGCTCTTGAGGCTGCTCTTTTGTGTACTCGTGATGTTGGTCTGCAAGGCCAAGTGGAAGATTTGGTACTTTTGACAGAAGTAGTAATTGCTGAATCTGCAGAGTTGTTGTGGATATAATGAAGATTCCAAACTACTGCTTCCTGTATTTCCTCTCTTTGGAGCATTTTTGTCAGTGAATATGTAAATGCTCAGATCTTTCAAATACCACATACTTCGAACTCCTTGTCTATCCATTACTGCAATTGTCAATTATTTGAAGAGACATTCATATCTTTAAATTCAGTATTTAAATACGTGCCTTGGCCAGTTGTAGGCTTCTATCTTTATTTTGCATTGTTAAGGCGCAGCAAGTGATATGAATCTTTGCCGAACTTGTGGTAAAACCCTACACCCAACTCGGCGATTCAAAACATGATCACGGACGAATTTGTTGTTCTTGACGCCTGAAGATAACTTGTGCCAACCAACGAAAGTCACGAAAAGTTAACCAAAACGCCACCAAATAACCCCTTAAAGATAACTTGAATCATCCAAGAATTAAGGATAAGTTGAAAATGACGCCACTTGACTCGAAGAGAAAATATAAGTCGAAAGATATTTTAAAACCAAAATAGAATGCAATCTCTCAATACGTTAAAAACGTAAAAACAATGTTCAAAACTAGAATGAATTGAATAAACTATGGTCGATCCCTTTATATCAGAGAGGGGTTGAAATCTTAGACTATGAATTTAAGAGGGAAAAAATGTGTCCTACTAGATAGGAAACAACCTAGTTTAGATAAGTACAAAATAGGGTATAACCTAATTTAGCTAATCTTGGATAAAGAAGAAGATCTTTGGATAATTTTTGGAGAGGAAACTTCTTTATCTAAGAAATCTCCTCATTAATCTCGAAATCCTTCATCAATTGGACTTCATTTTCCATGTAGATTCATCATGGGCATGGACTTCTTCTTGGGCCGTGACTTGGATCGTGGTAACGGCCCACTTAGGGTATATGGTTGTTGGGTCCATCTTTGATATCTTGAGCCCGCACTTCTTGGATAATCAATTTTAAGGCCTTCTTGAACTTCTTGGCTCGTAGGTGTGTGATTGGGCCATTGAATAGTCTTAGTGGTCGCGCCTTTCATTCTCCTTCACGTCATCTTTGGGATTTTCAATGCCCTTCACTTGGACGTCCCCTTGACTTGGTGGGTTGGATGTAATTAAGGTTGCATCATTCTCCCCTTCTTGGAAAAGCTTTATCCTTAAATCATCACCTACATCAAACGGAAGTAGGTTAACAACATTGAAAATAGCACTAACATTATACTCACAAGGGAGATCCAATTTGTATGCATTGTCATTGATCCTGCACTTGGAACGGTCCATCTCCACACGGCATGAGCTTTGATTTGCCCTTTTCAGGGAACCTTTCCTTTCTAAGATACAACCAAACTCAATCTCTGGGTTCAAATATCACCTTCTTTCTGCCCCTGTTGGCTTTTTTGATGTATTGAAACATCATCTTCTCAATATAGGAGATAAAGGATTGAAGCCACAAACCATTTCAAAAGGCGAATATTGTGTAACTGAATGAATACCTCGATTATAAGCGAATTCAACATGTGATAAATATTCTTCCCAAGTTTTTAAGTTCTTAATATTAAAGCACGTAACAATATCACTAGAATTCTATTCACAACTTCAGTTTGTCTATCAGTTTGGGGGTGACAAGTCGTTGAAAATAACAACTTAGTTCCTAACTTAAACCACAAAGTTTTCCAAAAGTAACTCAAAAACTTCGCATTCCTATTAGAAACAATTGTTCTAGGTATGTTATGCAATCTAACAACTTCTTTAAAGAATAAATCGGCAACATGAGAAGCATCATCAGTTTTGTGGCAAGATAAAAATGAGCAATTTTTGAAAACCTATCCACCAAAACAAAAATGGAATCCCTCCCCCTCTTAGACCTTGGTAGCCCCATCACAAAATCTATTGAAATATCAATTCACGGTTCATGGCGAATAGGTAAAGGGGTGTACAATCCATGGGGTTCAATCTAGATTTGGCTAATTTACATGTCACACATCTACCACATACATGAATAACATCATAAGTTTTAACAAGTCCAAAGTTTTCCATTAATCCCCCACCATGAGCTTCTTTTACTAGTAGCTCTCACATAGAACACATAGGCATACATAAATGATTTTCACGAAAAAGAAACCCATCATGTCTATAAAACTTCTCAAAACCATCTTTTTCACATGCCATATAAGCCTTTCCAAAGTTGTGATCATGCTCATACAAGTCTTTAATATGTTCAAAACCAAGTAAATAAGTTTCTAACATGAAAATAAGGGCATACCTTTGATAAAGGGCATCAACAATCACATTCTCCTTACCTTGTTCGTACTTGATCACGTATGAGAACATTCAATGAACTCAACCCACTTGGCATGTCTTTTGTTGAGTTTTTGCTGGCTCTTGAGATGGTTCAAGGACTCATGGTCCTTGTGGATCACGAACTCCTTTGGCCATAGATATTGTTGTCAATTCTCTAGAGCTTGAACCAAGACATATATTTTTTTTTTATCAAAAGTTGGGTAGTTCAAAGTAGCACCACTCAACTTTCCATTAAAGAATACGATTGGTCGGCCTTCTTGCATTCACACTGCACAAATACCTACACTTGAAGCATCACACTCAATTTCAAATGTTTTAGCAAAATTAGGCAAAGAAAGTAAATGAGCTTGAGATAACTTCTCCTTTATGAGTTCGAATGACTTGTCTTGCTCTTCTTCCCACTTGAATGGCACATTCTTCCGGATTATCGTTTTGATAGGTGCGACCAAACTGCTAAAGTCCGTACAAACCGACGGTAGAAGCTTGCTAGTTCATGAAAACGCCTCACTTGGTTCACGGTTTTGGGTGCTGGTCATTCCTTGATTGCCCTCACCTTCTCTTCATCCACTTCAATGATATTTGTGCTCACAACAAAACCCATAAACACAAGCTTGCCTGTGCTAAAGTTTTGCACTTCTTAAAGTTAGCATAAAGCTTCTCCTTTCGAAGAACTTCTAACGCGTTTCGAATATGTACAACATGCTCATCTAAGTGTTTCAAATAGATCAATATATCATCAAAATAAACAACCACAAATTTTCCAAAGAAAACTCGTAAAACATGATTCATAAGTCACATAAAAGTAGTAGGGCATTAGTCAATCCAAAAGGCATAACCAATCATTTATACAATTCATACTTTGTCTTAAATGCACTCTTCCATTCATCACCTCCCTACATGCGTATTTGATGATATCCACTCCTCAAATCAATATTGGAAAATAAACATGCACCATGCAAGTCATCAATCATATCATTTAACCTAGGGATAGGGTGACAATATTTTACCATAATGTTACTGATTGCTCTACAATCAATGTACATCCTCCAAGTTACATCCTTCTTAGGCACGAGTAATATGGGTACGGCGCATGGGCTCATCTTTCTGGGGCGTGCTCCTTAGCTAGTAACTCATCCACTTTCCTTCGCAACTCCTTAGTCTCCTCAGGGCTACTCCTATAGGATGGCCTATTTGGTATGGTAGCTCCGGGAACAAAGTCAATTTGATGCTCAATGCCTCGAATTGGGGGTAAACCTGCGAGTAACTCTTCGGGCATGACATCTTCAAATTCCTGGAAGAGATAAACAATTTTGTTTGGTAGGTTACCAACAATGTTGTTAGTCAAGATTAGGATTCTTTGTACATAAGTACAATTATCGAAACACGAGAATTGAAAATATGTTCTCACTCTTTTGTGCTAAATATAATTTTTTTCTCTCTTTCTTTTTTCCTCTCTCTTTTCACTCTTTTTTTTTCTCTCACATCCTCTTTTCTGTCCCCGTTCCTTTTCTATCAAATTTCTCAATTTACATTGGTTCTCCTTGACCTGTTTTGGAGGTAAAGGTACAAGTACAATAGTTAAACCTCTATGACTAAATGACTATTTGTATGCCCATCACGGGTTACAATTCTATCAAATTGTCACGGTCTTCCAAGTAGAATATGGCATGCATCCATGGGTACTACATCACATAGAACATTATATTCATAGTTTCCAATCACAGGAGGAACTCTCACCTTCTTGATTACACGCATCTCTCCACTGTCATTTTACCACTGAAGTTGATATGGCATTGGGTGTTTGATTGTGTCCAAACTCATCTTTTGTATCAAATAGGTACTAGCCACATTCATATAATTTCCTCCATTTATGATAACACTGCAAACTTTATTAGTAACAAAACAACGTGTATGAAAGAGATTCTCATGTTGTGTTTGGTCATATTCATCATTGGTTTTGCATCCAGACTCTTAGAATCACCAACATCCCACCAGTTGCAACCTCGGTCTCAACCTCGTCAATCTCATCTCACTCGGCTCATGTTCACTTGGTTCATCCTTGGATGAGATCATGCTGTCGCCCTTGAGGAGCATGATTCATTGATTCAGGCATTGACTTTTCATATGACCTAAACCTTGGCACTTGAAACATTTAATATAGCAGTGTCTCGATGTAGAAGGTGTAAAAGTACCTTATTTAGCCACGGGTTTCACATCAGGCCACTTGGGAAGCTCGAAACTCGACTTATCCCACTTCGGATTCGATTTCCATGTTGAGCTAGGATTGAAACTTGAGCTCACTTTTCTCACAATCTTCCTTTTAAGTTACTTCTCTACTTTGACGCCTTGGTAGAGCATGTCTTCAATCTCGACATAGTGCTGCAACTCAATCATATAAGCTATCTCTTGATTCAATCCTTGAAGGGGGTGTATCATAGTAACCTCACGATTCTCCTGAATGTTGCGTCTGATCAAGAGTAGCTCCATCTCCTTATAGAACTGCTCAACACTTTTAGAACCTTGCACAACCTTGGCAACTTATGATGGATTTCATGATAGAAGTGAATAGGGAAAAAATCTTCTTCTCAAAATTCATTTCATCTCCTCCCAATCCTCAAGTGGTGGTTCTCCATAGCTTCTCCTATTATTCAGTACCCAATCCCACCATGTAATAGCATAGTCAGTGAACTCAATATATGTGAGTTTTATCTTCTCGCGCTTAGTTTAGTCATGGAATTCAAACACTTTCTCCACTTTCATCTCCCACCCCAAGTATGCCTCTGGATCATTCCTCCCTTGAAAGGTAGGTATCTTCATTTTCATGTTTCCAAGATGATCCTCATGAGCACGTCTCAGGTAACCAATATTGCAGACAACCTGGTAATGGGTCCATCTCGATTTTTGGCACTCTCATGTGTCCACAGTTGGCTCGAGCTCCTCGACCACGGGTTCATTATGCTCATCAAATTCGACAAACCATGCATCAAACTCAGCTCCATAATCTAGAGGTTCTTCGTCAGCTTAATGTTGGTCTTGTGGCATAGGAGCCATGGTTTTACCTTCTATCTGTGGCTGATCTTTTGGGGCAGATTTTGGGGACTGCTAGTGGATGCCTCATTTATCATGCGGGCCTCAACTCACTCCAATCGTTCTTGATGACTAGAAGTCACCATGTTGATGCGTTGTAACATATGTATCACTTGCACAAGGGTAACACTTTTAGATATCTCTCTATCTGTTGAATTACACATGGATTTGTCTTTGAGAGACATGTTTGTATCTGCACAATAAAAGTTTAGTAAAAATACTCACCACTCCCTCACGTGCATGCACTCCAAGATGTTTGCTCAAGCACTTATGTATCACTCAATTTGGCTTTTACCCTATCTTGAATCTCATCACTCTTTCCTTTTACCATTCAAGTATTCTTAATATGATTTTAGCCAACTTCAACTCGGATCTTTCCTCAAGCCAAACAACAATCCTAGATGGGCTGAAACTTTATTCGAGATGGAGAATTATAGAAGAATAACCCTTTGTAGCAACTTTGAGGAGTGTGTGGGTCTCGGTTTTTTAGTATGAGGAGGACTCAACTCGTGACAAACTCTTTAGGATTCCTAATTGGACCCAACAACTCAACTTGAATAGATCTCTTGTTGGTTATATTCAAAATCAATGAACCACTGTATTAGGGCCTTGAATTCTTTTTTTGAATGCCCTGATTTGGCTTTTGAATCGAAATACATTTTTTTTGAAAACCAACAAGGTCACAACTCAAAAATTAAAGAATAAACTATCAAATAATTTTTTGCTTCAAAGATATAAAGAGCTTAGCAATCTGAACTTTGAATGATATGGGCGAAAATGTTCAAACTTGGCTCTGATACCAACTGATAGGAATTTTTGCCGAACTTGTGGTAAAACCCCACACCCAACTCGGTGATTCAAAACACACGACCACTGACAATGTTGTTGTTCTTGACGCCTGAAGACAACTTGTGTCAATCAACGAAAGTCACGGAAAGGTAGCCAAGAACGCCACCAAATATCCCCTTGAAGATAACTTGTATCAGCCAAGAATTAAGGATAAGTTCTCTGAAAATGACGCCACTTGACTCGAAGAGAAAAGATAAGTCGAAAGATGGTTTAAAATCAAAATAGAATTCAATCTTTCAATACGTTAAAAATGTTAAAACAATGTTTAAAACTAGAATGAGTTGAATAAACTATGACCGACCCCTTTATATAGGAGAGGGGTTGAAATCTTAGACTAGGAATTTAAGGAAAAAATCATGTCCTACTAGGTAGGAAACAACCTCGTCTAGATAAGTACAAAATAGGGAATAACCTAATCTAGCTACTCTTGGATAAGTAAGAAGATCTTTGAAAAATCTTTGGAAAGGAAACTTCTTTATCTAAGAAATCTCCTCATTAATCTCGAAATCCTTCATCAATTGGATTTCATCATGGGCTTGGACTTCTTTTTGGGCCATGAATTAGATAATGGTAATGGATCAAACTTCTTCAATTGGACCGTGAAGCCCACTTAGGGTATATGGACCATGGGGTCCATCTTTGGTATCTCGAGTCCATGCTTCTTAGATCATCAAGTTTAAGGCCTCCTTAAACTTTTTGGCTCGCAGGTGTGTGATTGGGCTATCGGGTAGTCTTAGTGGGTCACGCCTGTCATTCTTCTTCATGCCATCTTTGAGCTTTTCAATGGCCTTCACTTGGATGTCCCCTCGATTTGGTGGTTTGGATGCAACTAGGGTTGCATCAGCGCGCCTACTAACTGCTCCTTCTGTTCTTCTTAATGTTCAGAAAGCAATTGTAGCAGATAAATGTTGGTGCAAATGGCTAGAGAAATGTGCTAGAGGGAAAATTCATGGTTGCAGTGATGCTAAAATTCAAAGTTACGCCATAGCAACTCTCTTGAATGCATTTTTACTGTCAAATACAAGGTTCATATGCCAAGTAAAACCAGGGGCAAATTGGTCATTTAAGTTTTTTTTAATGATGTAGTCAACTTAATACAGTTTAATATGATGTTATCAAACAGGATATAACTGGTATTCCGCTTTTGTTTTAATCTGAATACCATGAAAAAGTATGTACTAAACAACCTTCGAATTGCGCAATCCGACAGGAACGTCCTAGTTATCCCCGAAGCGGGACTAAAACTATCCCGCAATTAACTAACCCACATAAATTCAGGGGTAGTGGGTAATTGTGGGGTGGGATTAAAATGAGACAAAGTTATCACCAACTTTTTGGAGGGATGAGATTTTTAGAGTTATGCCCGCTATAATAACCGGTTGAAAGATTACAATCCTTCGACACGGGGATGAAAACACATGATATTGAATGCATTGTGATAATGGATTACTACCTAAATTCATCATTTATCAAGTGTTAATTAGTCTACCAAATGCACACTGCCTACATTGAATTGTTGAAAGTTAATATGGATTAACTTGATTCAATTATTAACTTACCCTTCAAAATTATTTTACTTGAGTTTTTTGTTTATAAAAAAGAATAATTTACTTAGTACTGGTCAATAAGATTAACCCAATTTGACCTGGATTCCAACCTAGATCACTTAGCCAAGATTGGGTTAAATTAAATAATTCAATCTGGCCCATTCTTCCTCCTAAGTATACCCAAATATTTTTATTTCAACAATGTCATTAGGGCATCTTTAACATGTGGTGGTCCTGGATGACAACCAACCGCATGGGGCCTTGTTAGTACCACACTGGTGGGGAGTGGGGACTGTGCAACTAATAAGTCCACCATCCCCCATTACCAATTTTTATTAAATTCATAAATTTATTGATCATTTATG
The DNA here is from genome assembly GCA_028565015.1 of Pinguicula moranensis. NCBI lineage: Eukaryota > Viridiplantae > Streptophyta > Magnoliopsida > Lamiales > Lentibulariaceae > Pinguicula > Pinguicula moranensis. The sequence goes on from JAOWBN010181759.1 coordinate 10,220, forward strand.
TAAGTTATATATATCAAACATATTCTTATTTTAAATTTAAAATCTAATATCGATTAATAAAATTACTAAATTCAAAAATATATTCTTTATCAATTAAGAATTTTGTTTAATAACAATAAAATTGAAATTTGCATATCTTATAATTAAAAACTAATAATTTAGTATAGTAAATGTTATAAAATAAATAAATAATAATATTAATTTTTTTGGGGAGCCAAATTTCATTAATAAAAGAAAGTATTATAGAAAATATACATATATGCTTCCTAAAAATACAAAAGACTGCCAATTACAAATGCAAGGTACATCTACTATGTACTTATAGTGCTGCTCAATCGAAGTCCCTTCATTGCTTTCTGTTTTGATCATTGAGGGATTGAGGATTGCTCTACAACAGGCTGTTGAATAGCACCCCTCTTGAGGTCAATACTTTCTTCATCAAAGCTCTCAGTCAGTAAATGAGATGTTGCTGGTACATAACTACCCCAGCTTCATAGTTGTCAACAAATCAATTTAATTGGTACACAACTCAGCTACATGGATCATGGTTATCAACATATCAACAGTCAAATTTTGCAAAAATAGATTCCAATGTCATGACTGTCAACCTATCAAGTCCCAATTGTTGTTGAGAAATGATACACAACTCATATATACTTACAGTGATCTATCGGATGAGAGCATTTTTGTAGTATTGCCTCTTAAGTTAGTCTAGTCAAAGCCTGTTGCAGAACAATCCTGCTGATCAGATTGTAAAATGTAGGTAGCTTGTTGGTTTTATAATCCAATCCGTGATGGAGTATGGGAATAATCATTTTGTTCTCTTTGATCTAATCCAGAGTCGGGAGGTTCTCTGTATAGTTTGCACAATCCTCATCGTATTTATTTCTATGGCTTGCAAGAGGGAGAAATTTCTTACTTTCCATGTAAACTAGATCATAGCTAACCATATTGATTTCCAAGCATCTGCATTTACTTCATGTGGTTTAGCTGCTAGGAAAGTGTAGTGCAGGGGCCTGAAATTCATTGAGTAATCCCATGTCATCATAAGAGAACCATACTTTTACAGTACGCCAAATCTGCACAATCACCAAACAGTTATTGAAAATGTGCTCAATAGATTCATTACCTAAGTAGCACAGTGTGCAGGTAATATCCTGTCCATCAGGTTTGATGTGGCTCCTTTGAAGGATCTCCTTGATTGGCAGTGCATTCTTTATCAACTTTCAGATAAATATTATAGTTTTCTTTGGAGCAAAGCAATTCCAGATAAAGAGAAGGTTGCTTGTTTCTCCAGCTATGTAAGTTGAAGGCAATGCATCCATAATTAGTTTGTAAGAAGCCTTTATTGTGTACTTGCCATCCGTGTTGCCTTCAAAGAAATAAATGTCCTTGCTTAATACGTTTGGTGTTATATCTTGTAGAAAACAACATAGATTAGTTAGATCAACAAGTTCAAAGTCCCTCAGTTGTCTCCTCCAAGACCATGTGCAGTGTCAAACATTTGTAGCCCAATGACCTTTTTCTGATATGTAGATATCCTTGTTTCGTGTGACCCTATATAACATTGGATATCTTTCTGCAAGGGTTATGTCATTGTGCCATTTCTCTCTAAAATCTGATGCCTTCACCACAAGCCTAGCCCAACCTTTGTGTTTTGGGAAAACCAGTTGGCACTTAGTGTCTCCTGAAGATTTGTCCACCAACTGGATGCATACAGTCTACCTCTTCTTCTTACTCCCCTGCTTCTATCATCAGGCTTTCTTAATTTACTTAGTTCTCCAATTGACAATATCCCATTTCTACCATATTTAGATTTGAGTATGGCCATTGGCAGGCTTGTCTCATCAAGCAGAATCCTTTGTCCCCATTTACCAAGCATTGCTGCATTGAAAGCACTCAGGTTGCGTACTCCCAAACCTCCTTTTGCTACAGATATAGTTACCTTATTCCAGGCTATCCAGCATATCCTATATTTTACCTTGTTACTGCCCCAGAAGAAGGATCTCTGGTAAGTAGTCAGCTTCTTTATTACAGATGAAGGGGGGCCTGTAAAAACCATAAAAATGTGCTGGTAAGGCAGACAAGATTGAGTTTAATAGTGTCAGCTTACCTCCAGAGGATATGAACTTATGATCCCATAAGTTGAGGGGTCTGCTAAACTTATCTATGATAGGTTACCATGCGGATTGTTTCTTGGGATTGGCTCCCACTGGTAGTCCTAAATACTTACAGGGGAATGAGCTTGTTTTGCAGCCCATATAGGCAGCCATGTTTTCCACTGTTGACTGAGGCATGTTTATTCCCAAGAAACTACTTTTGCTGAAATTGATACGAATTCCAAAGGCAATCTCAAAGTTTTGGAGAATAGATTTGAAGGTTTGTATTGTCTCCATGAAGCCCGACCAACTAACAAAGTGTCATCAGCAAACTACAAATGTGATAGATTAATATAGTCTCTTCCAATTTCAACTCCCCTGAACATGTGAAGTTTTGCAACCTTGCCGATCATGACAGATAAACCTTCGGCAGCTATTAGATACAGAGAAGGGTGATAATAGATCACTTTGCCTTAAACCTCTCTTAGGATAGAACTCTTTAGTGGGGTTGACTCCAACAGCTCCTTGATCCACCTTGATCCACCATATCTAGCTTGAGGGAAATCCCATTTGAGTCATTACATCCTGCAGGTAGAGCAAGTTGATAGTGTCAAAGACCTTCTCAAAGTCTACCTTGAATATGATAGCATGTTTATGCAATTTCTTCAATTCATCCACAACCTCACTGGCAATTAGAACTCCATCTAGTAGTTTCCTACCCTTAAGAAAAGCCATTTGAGTAGGTGAGATGATTTCATCCATTACTGCATTAATTTTGTTTGCTAGCACCTTTACAATAATTTTAGGCATAGTTAGTGTAATAGGTCTATAGTCCTGGACTTTCATTGGGGAGTCAGTCTTGGTCAATAGAGTGATGTAAGCTGCGTTGCTGCCTCTAGACAGTTTGCAATTTTTGTAGAATTTCAGGAGCATCAGATATCAGCCTTCATCAAATAGGTAAAGTACTTGATGAACTTGAAATTTAGGCCAATTGGACCAGGGCTTTTACTACTACCACATTCTTTGATTGTAGCAAGGATCTCAGAAAATAATAATATTCCTTATAAATAATAGAATTATAAATTAGTTTAATCTACCATATAATTTGAAAACTTGATCTATATTTCTATTTTAAAAGTATGTACCACCCTTCTAAAATATAAAAATATCACACTACTTTCAAAATAATAACACGTGCCTAACTTAATTTCAATCTTACCTCATCTTCCTAACTTAATTTTGCAACTACTACACTAATTTCTCTTCTATAAATAGTCTAGTCTTGTGAACATATTCTTAACACCAAATCTTCACAATCTCAAGCAATACTCATTAAGATATGCATAATGCAAGCTACACAGGCTAGCAATTCTGGTGTTAGCTCTAAGTGTGAGCAGGATATATGCAAATTTTGGACCATGTTCAATAGGGCTTGTTCTAGTCGTTTACAAGGACCTGATGGGCCTCCAGATGCTTCCTCAATTGTACGTCAGCCACCACGTTCAAGAAGACACATCGAGCACGATCGTGAGGATGCCCATGCTCGACTGGTGGTTGACTACTTTGCCGAGAATCGAATCTACACAAACTAGCAATTTTGGTGTCGCTTCCAAATGAAACGGTCATTTTTCTTGCGGGTGGTAGCCAGCTTGGAAGCAGTTGATTTTTACTTCCAAAATAGAGTGGATGCGACCGGTAATAGTAGCATTTCCTCCTTAGTAAAGTGCACTATTGCGATGCGAATGTTGGATACGGTGGAAGTACGAATAGCTTTATGCGATGTGAATGTTGGCATTCGAGGCTGAAACCACCACCCTTTAATGCCTGCGCCACAACGTTCGCATGGCATTTGAGGTTGAATATTTCCATTCCCTACATCGTGAAGATATACAATGCATGCACGCATAGGGGAGGGTTTCATGGATTTCTAGGTATGTTAGGGAGCAAAGACTGTATGCACCAGACATGGCGGAACTACCCGAATGCATGGAGAGGTTAGTATATGTGTGGTGACCAGGGAACTCCCACAATGATGCTTGAAGCTACAACATCAACGGGTACATGGATCTGGCATGCATTCTTTGACACTCCTGGGTCTAACAACAGTTTGAATGTTCTTGGTCGATCCCCCTGGTCAATGCCGTATACAATGATCATGTCCCTCGTACAACTTCTCGGTTAATAGTTATGAGTACAACATGGGTACTACTCAACAGATGGTATCTATTCCATTTGACCTCTATTTGTGAAAACATGGGTACTACTTAACAGAAAGTAAAATCTCCAATCTCTGTTATGTGCTTCTAACAAACCACTTGAGCCTCTATGTAATCCGAATTGATAACAGCAATATCCATGAAAACAAGCTGCAAGAATTTCCTAGTTGATTTTCTCGTTCAGATTATTGATGTTTATCATCATTTGATCTGGCGGTATATCACAGTCATCAACATCTTCAGCATCATCAACCACCACCAATTCGCACCGTTGCTCCCTTGTGCTGTTGAACCTGCCCAAATCATAAGAAAATAGAGTCGAGCACCAAACACTATTTTGGTGGTGCAATGCAACGCAAATAAGCAAGTTTGGGCTTGAATATAGGCTCCGCAGACCATAATAATGCTCCCTAATATATGAGGTATAGATAAATATTGTAATTTTCCTATCATTTTATTCTAGATACTAAACAATGAGAGAGTATTGATTACGAATGCCCATTTTTGTAATCTATTCATGACCATCAACTTTGTACTTACAATTGATTACTTGGTTCATTCATTTCATATAAGATATGCTTGATGAATAAATGAAGTAGATTTCTCTCATTTATCATTAAAAAAAAAAGTAGATATCTCATTTATCATAAGAAAAGTAGACTTTTCCCTATATTCCTAACTACGGTGCAAGAGCCAAGATGCTGAATCAATGCTGCAAAATGACTACAAAATATTTTGCTCCTGCTGTGTTTTCATTCTTGTCCTTGGTGATCAAAGCAAGAGCTTGAAACCTTTAACTCCTGCTGTGAAATCATTCCGGAATGATGAAATTCCAGTTGATAAGGTGTCTTAGTGTATAAAGGCAACGATTTGGTTCTGGATCACTTCCTATGGTATGGCGAAATGCAGCGTATGGGATCAATTACTGGTTGCTATATCCGACTCTTTTTTTGAGAGCGGAGGAAATAGATTTTTGATTCTGTAGACTCGGGGATTAGAACGGATCTAATAAATATAAGTACGAACGGATCCGAATACGAATGAATCATATTCGTTACTTACATATTGTGGAAGCGTGTCTGGGTCGTATTCTCCGGAACTGAGTTGATCACGTTGAAGGGTCTATAAAAGTCCCTGTTGTATCCACGAACCAAATCTCTCCCCCGTGAGTGATTGGGAACAATCAGAAAGAAAACTTATAATACACATAATCTATTTATACATAGTTAACTGGGTAGTTAGACGGACTTGTGGCTAAGTGGGCTTAAGGTTTAATTAATTAAACGAATTAAGAATTAATCCAACAGATTCCCCTCCTCTTTCTGTTTGTTTGTAAGTATGTAAATAGGTTTTGGCTCTATTTAGCTCATTAATGAAAAGTATACCGACCACTGTTATCAATTCGGATTACATAGAGGCTCTAAGGAGAGAGAATCGCAAAGAAGAAAACTAGGCGAAGACAGGAGAGCAATTAAGGCTGAAGAATTGTTATTGAATTGACCAAAATCGGCGTCGTTGTGGTTGTGGTGATAAGGGGGATTATTTTGGGCCGTCCGATCGAGGAGACGGGCCCACTGGACCTTTTCATTTCATCAGATGCCCATATTTGTGTCGGAGCGAGTTGGTCTGGTGGCGATCGACTTGGACACACAGGGCTTGCCTAGTGAGGTCCAGGGTTTGAATTGCGCTGGATACAATTCTGCTCTGACACCTCTGTGGGGATTAGTCGGCGAGCCAAAGGCCCAAAGGATACCCTGATCTGTGATTCTGAAACACAGTATTCTGATTACTTATAAAAAAAAAAAGATGCCCATATTTGTTTTAACACGCAAATATTATTTATTTATTCGAATTGAAAATGTGATCTTGATCTTGCCTTAATTACCCATCCTCTCTCCTTTCTCTAAAATAAAATATCCTCCGACGCCCAAATCCTTATCTATAAAATAGTCATTATTACACGTGGTCTTTGCTTTCTGTTCTTACACTATTTCATTGAAAACCTTCATTATTTCGGGCACAATTTATTTCGATCTTTTTGTTTTCTCGTACACCGCCGGGCCCGGGTCCAGACCTTGACCCTTGCCGGCGGGCAAACCGGCCCGCCGGCCCTTGGCCTGGCCCTCCGGGCCACGGGCCACCCGCCGGGCCAACCCTCCGGGTTGCGGCGGTTCCTGCACGGTTCCGGCACGGTTGGCCCTCCGGGTCGATGGATGTATTTTTTAATTTTATAATATATTTTTTTTGGATCCGAAAATTATATTAAAAAAATTGTTTTTATAATTTTTTAAACATGTCTAAATTTATCAATCTTTATAAAATTACAAATTTTATAAATAGTTGACAAGTTTATATTTTATTGTTAGGGTTTA
>JAOWBN010181770.1:0-16905 GCA_028565015.1 Pinguicula moranensis
AACTAATGCTGGCCTGTCGAGCCCTCCAAACTGAAGAAAGTCTACCTTTTCAAGCTCATCCGAGATATGTGCAGCCCATTCTTCTACTTCTTTGAATTTTTTTAATAGCTCTATGTCATTGCCTGTAGTAGCAACCAAATCATCTCCAAAAAAATAATCCTTTTCCAAGAATCGAGCTGAAATACCGCTCTGATCAGATCCATTAGTAGTCACACTATGCAAAGAATCCATATCATATTTTCTCGGAGACATTTCATCAGTAGATGCCTTGGGACACCTATTCAAGGTGCTCACATAGACATCTTCAATCGTAATTGGGCCATCATGATCAAATTCTTTTGATGCCATTTTATGCAAGAACCGAGACTGGGAAAGTCTCTCAACAACATGCTTTGCAATTTTTCTGGGAGAAACAATGCTATGTCCATTATCATCACCGTTATTTGATGAAAGCTGAAGTTGCATATCTTTGGCTCCACTAAAGGATTGAGATCTCGGTTTCAGTTGCCAGACATCATATGAAACAGGTACATCACACTGAAACCTTGGTGGACGTTTTACCACAGCATTTCCATTTTCAAACTGATATCTTGAAAAAGAACTTGTTTCTGAATTGCACTTTTCTAATTGCTGCTCTCTGTCAATATAGCGATCCAAAACTTTATTTGAGACGTGGCTAGAGCTATAATAAGAAATCTCAGAGAAGTCAGAGTTTTCTCTTGAACCAGCACATTCAAATTTCTCCATTCCCTGCCCATTTTGGACCATACTTTCATCAACGCATTTCCATCTGGTTTGCCTCTCAGGAGTTAGAGTGCGTGACCTGAAAAAATTGCAGGTGCACTCACTCAATATAACATCCAAAGGGTGTACAAAAGCTTGGTACATGGAAAGGATAAAGAAAGTCACATAATAGGCATAAAAGTTGTTACCTGGAGGAGTGATGTTCACATTGTTTTGTATGACTACTAGCAGAATATGGAGAAGCAGTGCTCTCGCTATTGGTCCTTAGATCTTTTCCAGAATCATAAAAAGACCTAGATGAGAAAGAAAGGCTTCTTCTCAGACTAGGGGGGGTAACAAATGTATGATCTTCTGAACCATTCCTGCTTTTTGCAGAATTCTCTACTTTTTTAATCTGTTTTTCCCCCCAGTAAACCTGCTTATCTGTTGACGGTGGAGAGGATTGATTATTGTTTAAGCCGTTAGATGAATGTGATCTGAAAGAGAATAGTTTCTTCATCTCTGTTACGTGAATCCAATTCTAACTATCTTTCATGGGACTGGACAGTAAACCTGCAGAAAAGTAACCCAAAAATTTGAAAGAGACAATGAGAAAAAAAAAAGAAGGTAGGATTGACGAGTCTACAACATTAAATGAAAAGTTAGATTTATCTTTCTACGGACCTAAGTTACGCAATAGCACCTTAAACTGCAATGAAATATGTAACAAGTCAACAGATCTAATCCTACCAAAATAAGGGACATGGTATTACTGCTTATCCAGAAGAAAATAAACGAGGGAGATATACCATTACCCTCACAGAGAAACAAACACAAAATGCTGCTGGTAATACCTGTTACGCACCTAATACATAGAAAGGACCTTTTTCTTCAAAGCTACAAATAGAAAACTCTAAACTACGTAAGCACAGTGAAAGATAAAAGTGCGCAACAGCTATTTTTTTCCAATAAATATTCTGAACGACAAGTAACTAAACAAGAAGCAATAGAAAACAGATGAGTACAGAATTACATTTAGATAAAGGAGATCACTCAATCAGAAAAAAGAACACCATAAATAGTTTGCATAAGAAGTCCAGCAATAATTGCATAAACCATTTCCACTGTGACCAAGAATGATGAGACATCATAGAAGAGACATAATCAGTATTTCCTGACCCCGTGAAAACTAAACAAGTAGTGCCCAGCTGATTCTTTTCCGAAAGAAAATCAAATTATTTTTACCCAAAACCTACTAACAAAGAAAATCAAATTATCCACCTTCAGAATGAAGAGATCGTCCTATCAGGGAAAAAGCAGCAAACAAGAAAACGTTGGATACTTACTATTCTAATGACAGAGAGATAAATCTTACTACTGTTCTCTTTTAATTTTTTTTTTTTCAGGACTCAGCAGTAACCGAAAGAGTAACAATAAGTAAGGCGCTAAGAAGAAACGTTTTCTGTTTCTGAAACCAATTGGCTTTGTCACTCGAACTCCATCTCCATCTCATTCTTACTTACAAATCTATTCAACTTGGAAAACAATTGTTGGGGAAAAATGAAAAGTAACGATCCATAAATGACGAAGCATGACCGTTAGAGAAACTTCCCATTTTCTTTTTCAACTTCAAATTTGAAAAGATTCGAAAAATTAAAAAAGAATATCATCTAAAGCTAAACGGATCACAGAACGAACAATTACCAAATTTGAGTCCCAAGATTTAAAACAATCACACAAGAAACACCCGCCCGGGGTTGTGGTAATGGAGAGATGGAATTTGCGAAAATTTCAAAGATCAAATGAAGAATTAGTGGCCTTCCAAGTATGAAACTGAAAAGAAATAGCAGAGGAAGAAAGCTTGAACCGCGTGTGTGTATAACCCGGATGATGGAGAAGACTTGATTCTCTTATCCTCTGGTTCAGTGAGACTGCGTGCTGCCGTAGCAAAGAATGGCCGTGGATAGCCGTGGAAAAACGATAGAAAGAGGTCGAAATGTCAGATGGAAAGAGGTCGAAGAGATGGAAAGAAAGTCGAGGGTAAAATCGACATTTCCGTCCCACAAATATTTTACCAGTCGCGCAGTCGCGCGTGCGGGTTTCTCGGGGGCAGTGGGGTTGTTTTTAATTGTACAAGGGGGTAAAGTGGTTCTTTTGAAAGTACAGGGGGGTAAATTGACTAATAGGCATAGTACAGGGGGGCTAATGACCATTTGCTCTATAAAATGAAATGAGTCTCGTCTGGCCTGCCTAGTGGCGTAAGTAAAGGCAGCTTCCGGATCAATGGAGTCCAACGCAGACCCGACCTATTAATTTTCAGCGTCAAATACTTCATTTTTTTATTTAATATTCTCCACCGGAATTAGACCAACTTTGTTCTAATCCTGAGAGTTGAGACTGTCCTTATGATAGGATGGCGAATATGCTAGAACAGTAGTATGATAATGCGATTCACCCCTTCGATCCCTTATCCATGAGTAAAGGTAGGCATGTGGGTTTGCCCAAATTAGATCAACCAATACAATTTGAGAATGTGTCAGGTCAACTCAGCTTGGTAAGCAGGCTGTGTAATAGTATTGTGTCGGTCGAACCGGCTTGGTAGGCAGGGTCGTGTGATGATGCTATGCAACCTACCCGACACAGATTGACACAGGATAAATACGATATATTATGAAATTAAAGATGAGATAATTTCGTGCTATTCATATGTTTGTTTCAAACGATGCTATGTTGATTTGTTTTAATTCTTATAACTACCGTAGTGTCACTAAAGTAATAAAATTTTATATGATACAACAACAATTTTTACTTGTTATCAAAATTAAATGCCAATTGTACTGTAACTTTTTTTAAAATTAAATTTCTTTGTAATATCAAAAAGTTTGAATTATAATTTTCTTGTTCGTTACTCGTCTGCCATTAATCTAATCTAAGTGTCATTCTCATTCTGGTAAGAGATTACCAAAGAAGAAAAACAAAATGTATGATTTTTATCGCTCTTTTGATGGTGTGGTTGGGGCTCAGCATACGGAATTGAAAATGGTAAATAATTTTATTTTCCAAATCCGAAGCCGGAGGGTATTTTTGTCAATGAGCACCCGTTAGGTATATCCATAATCCATGAATGGATAAGATCTTCTTTTTGTTTATTCGACAAGGATTTCAAAATGTTTCGAGTTCTTAATGCTTCTATTTCTTTTACTTATTGTTGTTATTAAATAGTAAATAGTAAATAGTAAATAGTAAATAGTAAATAGTAAATAGTAAATAGTAAATAGTAAATAGTAAATAGTAAATAATTCACCACCGCCGCGCCTTTAGAAATTCTTCCCACTCATCCATGATCCACACGCATTTCCCCTGTTCTGGTCTCAGGTCTCCCATGCCTCGGAAGACGCTTCTATATATACTCTGCCTTCTCCAATTGGCACCTCCAACGAATTTCTTCTGCATTCTTGATTACTCACTTATATGAAAAATGGTGGATTTGGATTGGAAAAACAAGATGATCTCATCTGATATTCCAAATAAATCACCCAGACTGGCCAACAAGCTACAGATTTCAATCCCGTCGCCCGAAATTCGGCTGCCGGAGCTCTCCGCGGCGTCGGAATCGGCCTGTTACGCCTACGAACAGTATATTCGACTGCCGGAGCTGAGGAGGCTTTGGGAATTAGCAGAGTTACCAGAATGGAAGAGCGAGCGCCTTCTCCGGCCGGCGTTCATGGCCCTTGAGATCACCTTCCGGTTCATCTCGACGGCGGTGTCCGATCCACGGCCGTACACGAACCGCCACGAGTGGAGGCGGCGGTTGGAGGCTCTGGCGACAAGCGAGATCGAGATCATAGCTCAGTTGTGCGAGGACGATGAGGAAGATGTGGAGACGCGCGGCACGATACCGATCGTGGATCTGACGTCCGCCGGTAGCGTCCTGTCCCAGGAGAATAGCTCGGCGGAGGTGTGGAAGATGTCCGATGATACGGTGGTGGTGAGCCACGTCAGCGAGGGGAGCATCCTACCGTGTCTCGCCACGTTGCCGAAGTTCGCGGAGGTCGCGCGAAAGATCCAGTACGCGATCGAGTGCCACATGATCGGCTGCCCTTTCACGATCGGCTTGGGCGAGCCGAATCTGAGCGGGAAGCCGAGCCTCAACTACGACCTCATATGCAAGCCGGCGAAGCTCCGCGCTCTCAAGAAATCCCTAAACGACGACGTAGAGTTCAACAATAAGGAAAATCGAAGCCTCTTCTCTACGCACCAGATCCTAGAATCGTGGATCCACGTCGCGAATGAGCTTCTCGCGAGAATTTCCGACGAAATCGACGGTGATTTGTACGAGAAAGCATCCCGCCATTGTTGGATGCTCGAGAAGGTATGGCAAATCATGAACCAAATCGAAGATCTGCATCTACTGATGGATCCCGACGACTTCTTGCGCCTGAAGAATCAATTGATGATCAAATCGAGCTCCGCATCGGAACTATTCTGCTTCAGATCGCGCGAACTCGTCGAGATAACCAAATCCTCAAAGGATCTGAAGCACAAGGTTCCGGCGGTTCTTCGTGTGGAGGTGGACCCCACGGGGGGGCCGAGGATACAGGACGCTGCCATGGAATTGTACCGGAGGAAGGAGGATTTCGCGAATATCCACCTCCTGCAGGCGATGCAGGCGGTGGAAGGCGGCGGTGAAGAGTTTCTACTTCAATTACAAGCAGATCCTAGCTGCAGTGATGGGGAGCTTGGAGGCGAAGGGGGGCGTTGAATCGGGGGATTTGCTGAGCCAGATTTTTCTGGAACCGACGTATTTTCCGAGCTTGGACGCGGCGAAGACTTTTCTTGGAGAGAGTTGGGGCCAAGGCGATGGAAGATACAGCCTCGAGCGGCGGCGGCGGAATGGGCAGAAGTGAAAATGGTCGCGGAGGATGTGGACCGTGAGGCTGCAGCGGGTTGATTCCAGTTAGGCGTTAGCTACTTATCAAAAAAAAAAAGAAGTTAGGCGTTAGCTGTATAATAATAGATATACACACATTCATATGCTTACCAAGTTACCAATATTTAAAAAAAACAAAAAACAAAAAAAAACAAAAAAAAACAAAAAAAGTTACCAATATTTTGTGTTGTTTTGTGATATCCGAAGGAAAAGTTGTTTAATTTATTATTTTTCTTAATTAACCTAGTTAGGGTTGATTGTTCCTTCCCTTCACATTTCCCACTGCTGTAATTGTTTTGATTTTTGTAAAAAGCATAATCACTTTTTTTTGGCGGGGGGTGGGGGGTGGAATTCAATATAATGTATTCTTTATGCTTTCTGTATATCGATCCTACTAAATGTAAAATCATGAGATGACATACAAATAGTTTCACAACTATCAAAAAAAAAATACAAATAGTTTCACAGTCTCATTGTTATAAAAGAAAAAAAACTTTTCTAGACGACTATAATTTCGCTGCAGGAATTGATGTGGTGACGGTAGGGATGACAAAAGTGGTTCGCCCTGAAATGGTATAACTTGTCAATCGAATGTTCCAATTGGTAAGAAATTCATACACGATTGTAAGAATAGTTCTGATGCTTGAGATTACTTTGGGGTATATAGATCTATTTGCTAGACTGGCACACCGAGATCGAAAGTTTAACATGTGCAAACAGAATGAACATGATTGGAGCATGGCTCGGGATATATGAATGAGGTCGAAGATTTTTATTAATTCAACTAATGCTTTCTCTGGTAAAAATATCCTACCATGAAAATTTTTTTCCTGATAATTTGTGAGATTATGCAAGAATTGAAAGGATGACGAACTTTTGGTATTGAGGTGATTGAAAAGATGTATTAGGAGATGATAACAAAATTTGAAAAGAATTTTTTTTTTATAATTAAAATTTGTATTAATAATAAAGGCTTAAAGTAGCAGATATACAAAGCGCCTAACTATATCTATATATCTTGATCAAGTTCTGGTAGCCATCTAATACTATGGAAAATGATGCGCATCTCTTACTTGGGGATATGTTTTTTCCCATAGCAGGCTTTCTGCATTTTGTTTCGACTTACCGGTCACCTTAGATTTCCTCCCATTCATTTGCACCATGTGGTTTGTTAGAGCTTCTTTTGATGAGTTGGGAGACTCCCAAGTCTACTGCCAAGTCGACAATTGCTTCAGCTTTAGTTTTGTGAAGTTTTACATCTATAACCTCCGAAAGGTCGTTCTGCAATGCTTCCTGGCACTCTCTGATCTCAATCTCGTTACAGACTTATGTACGAAATCAGAGGGTGTGGAATCTTCAGCTTTTTTTGCCGCAAGGGATGAGGGTGTTAGCTGTATCAAGGGTAATAATACAAAGGGATTAGAGTTTTGCGACAATGATTCGTGATCAACATGTTTTATTTGCGAGTCAACTTGTTGTGAACGAACTGGGCTAGGAGTATTTCCATCTATTTTCCCTCCCAGGATCTCGACAAAATAATTGAAAGGCCATAGACTAAGCTTAGCATGTTGACTGGCCAATAGGGCCGTGAATTTTCTGATGTGGACTTGGCTTATTGGGCTCATGTTGACTAGCCAATATTTGAAAAGTATTGATATAATATGTATTGTAAAATAGGGGTGAGAGCCATACTTGATCCGAGGTTATAAATGTTGTTTGGAATGCCACTTTACCTACGTTTACCAAGCTGATAGCACAGGGATATAGTAATCGATGCATATCATGGACTATTTGCAAAGTATGAACAACACTAGAAGGAGAAGGAGCTCAATGATAATGTTAAGGGGAGTGATACAATGAGGTAGTTTGCCTGAAATGTTGTGTTTATAAAGGTTCAATGAATATTCATCTTGAAAAAAGAAAATGGACAAAGCCAGAGTTGGATATTTACTTGGAGGAGGATTACCAAATATTTCAAATTTTGATGTCTTAGATTGATAGAAGTCAAATAGGGGTAGGTATCCTATCTTTCACAAGCTTGCCAAAGACATTTGGGCTATTCTTGTTTCTACAGTTGCTTCAAACTCGGCTTTTAGCACTAGTGAACGGCTCATTAGTTCTCATTAAAAATCGGCATACAGGACGGGCCAAACGGGACCGCCCCGACCATTTTTTAACGGGCAGCGACAGGTATTATATGAAAAATGGGCGGGCCAGGCCCGCCCATTTTCCAAACGGCCCGTACTGAGCCTGTGAGTTTATCTGGCCCGTGCCGTTTTATTATTTAAAAAAATAAAAAATATTTAAAAAATTAATAAAAAATATAAAAAATGGGTGGGCCGTGTTGACGATTATCCTTAAACGGGTGGGCCCTGCCTATTTTTTTTCAATACGGGCATTCCGGACTGGAAAATTCAGTGCGTTTACCCGTAATGGCCGGGTCGGGCTTGATGTGTGCTATGAGCTGGTTAATAACTGAATCCAAAAGTAATTTTCTTACTTTTAAAGAATTACTTCAGATAGGAAGACTTATATAGCATAGAATGTTTAATATTATCATTGTTGAATGTAGGAAATAGGATGATATTTGACGATTAAAATGGTGAATGCATAAGAGAGTTTTTTTGGGTAGGTAATGGGGTGGTCAGCGGCCGCTTCTTTCAAATCCATGGTTTCACTGGCACCAGTTACACTACTTTGGTATTCTTCGGGCCCATTGAGCCCTCCGACTAATCTAGAAATGTCGAAGCCATATATGTAATCAGCCAGTTTCGAACCCCAGACCTCACTAGGCAAACCCTGTGTGTCTAGGGTCGTGGCCGCTGGGACACGGGCGCTTCGACGAATGCATAAGAGAGTGATGGTGATGATTAGAGGTAGGCAAACGGGCCATGTCCTATCCATTTTTTAATGCGTGGTAGTGGATTCTCTGAAAAAAATGGGTGGTCCTGGTCCACACATTTTTTGGTGGGCCGATCGCAGGCTCAAGCTTTGAGCCTTTGGATTTTGCCTGCCCGTCCATTTTTGTAATATAAATAGTAAAAACATATTTTTATTTCAGAAAGAGCTATATGTCCTAGTGGTGTTGACTCTAGTTTAGTTATTTTCTTTTCAAATAGTAATAATAAAAATTAATAATAATATAAAGAATTACACTTAAAAAAATAATTTAAAAATAATGGCGAGAACTACAGCCGCTCCTCCCGTATGCCTACCTCTAGTAATGATGCATGGAAAATTGATATTTTATTGAAACTTGGACTTGCATATTATTGTGTTTTAACATAAACTTGAATTGCACTTGCATAATAACTTTAGATTAATGTTTGCTTGATGACTTGATGTTAGTTTAATTGATTGATTTGTTCAATTTTTGTTTTGCTTTATGCTATTTTTCGGTGGTAACCATCCAAGGGGATTTGCATGGAAAACATGGCAAGGTCAATAATGCACCGGTAAATGATGTATGTTATGATTTATGCACTTTATATGATTTATGATATGCTTTATGCTGTTTTATATAGATTTTAGTTTAAAGGAAAAATTTATAATAATTTTATTAAACAAAACGCGGGGCGACCGGGGTCGCAAAATCTCGCCCCATTCCATTGTCATTCCTAGTGGGCGGCTGTCCGCCTAATTTTTTTTAATAATTATTTTGTATTAAATTTTTAATAATTTTTTACTGATTGGTTCCTCTTTCAGGTATAAAAAAAATTACCTTTCGCCTCTACTCAAGTATTAATAATTCAATTTTGCACGCACCCCTTAAGTTTAAAAATTCTACTTTGGGTCCTTCTATCTAAAGTATAAGAAGTTTCAATTTTCCCTCGTCAAGTATGAAAATTCGAACTTCTAATCCTCCCCCAAGTATCAAAATTTCAGTTCTCACCCTAACCCTAAAAAGTTTGAGAAATGTAGTTTTTGAATCAATTCTTATTGTACCAATTCTATGACGGATGCATTGTCTTTTCTACATCCTTTACAATAATTATATATCTATATTATGATTTTATGTGAGGCCCAGAATCAGAACATTAAAACAAGATTGCGCAAATTTAAATAAAAGCCCAATAGGGCACATAGTAAACTTACCTCGTAATCTAAAAAATGAAATCCAGGACAAGCCCTAAAACACATTATTAGACTCTGAAATCACTCTTCTCCGTTTCTCCGGCAACTCATCTGGAGCTGGACGGCCTCAATGGGTTCCGGCGAACAAACGGTGCTGCAGATTGTTCCATTACCGACAAGCGTGACACCCGAGTGCATCCTCTAGTTGTATTCAATATCTGCGATGGCTATGTCAGGAGGCCAGACCAAGCAGAGCGCATAATCGGCACGCTGCTAGGATCGGTTCTGCCAGACGGCAGTGTTGACATTAGGAACTCTTACGCTATCCCGCATAATGAATCATCGGACCAGGTGGTTTAAGATATTATGCTGTTCTGTTGACCGCTGTTTTTTTTAATTGTCCGTTGTTTTGAGTGTCTGATTTTGTTGAATTGTGTCCCGAACAGAAAATACATAAACAAAAAAGAGTATTTAATAAGTTAGACACCATAATTATTGATTAAGGCATTTTGGAGATAAAAGCCTCAAGATAGGGCTTAGACCCAATGGACAATATCATTCAATATATTGTCCAAATAAAAATTAAGTGGGTTGAAAATTCAAGATGGTATTTGAGCGAAAATTGCTTTGTAGCCTGGCCCATGAAGTACCCGATTATTGGCCCCGAAGTGGGGTTGGGCCTGTGAAATTCAAGTCTCAACCAATATTGAATGAGGCATTTTGGTGATAAAAGGCACAAGAACAAAACCATTAGGGCTTAGACCCAATGGACAATATCATTCAATGTGGTGTTCAAATAAAAATTAAGTGGGTTAAAAATTCAAGAGCTTTTAGCTGTTTCTTTTAGTTCCGTATATTGACCACACTATACTAGAATTAGAGCCATTATGTGATTTGTGGATTTCTCTTTAGTTTTCAGCATTATCTGCATAAATATTTGAGAAGTGAAAGTTTTGTATTTACATTTTGAATTTGTTTGGACGCGGGTGGCTCTAGATATTGATTATCATCAAAATATGCTATCGTCCCACCAGAAAGTGAATCCATTGTTGGATGGTAAGTTACTGTTAATCTTTGATTGGAAAAAGCGATGTCAGAGAAAGTGGAAAATTTGCTCCTCCCGCTCTCTAGAAATGCGAAGAAAGAAAATCTTCATGGGCCGCCGCCTGATTCTCCGCTGAAGTCGGAGCGGAGCGGAGAGAAGAACATCACTCCGCCTCCGACCCACACTGCAACAGTAGGTAGCTCTGACATGGTGAAAACCTTGATTCAAACCTTCTCTGGTCCAGCGAGTACAAACGAATTGAGAAATTCCGCTGGTCCAAATTCGCGAGCCCCTCTGGACTACTCGGTGACCAGCGACGAACATGAAGCTCCGACTGTAGAAGAAGAGCGCAGTAGGGTTAAGCCGGCGGCGTCTGCTGAGGACACAGCACAACCCGTTTTCTCTACTTTCTGGTCCGACACAATGATGGAATTTGACGACGCTAGCGAGGAAGATTCCGCTGAGAAAATCGCACGAGAAACTGACCTACGGAGAAAAGCGGACAAATACAAGAAGGTTCCCTCTTTTGCTCCGATGGTCGAAGACGGAGTTGATTTGGCCAATATAAACGGATTCGTTGCGGAAAGCAAAATGTACAGCCATAAAGGCCAGAAATCGAGAGCCAAACGCGAGCGTCAGAAGATGACGACGGATTTACTATTGAGTGCGGCCCTGAAAGATGCGTCGGAGAAGACGACCAAGAATCCTTTGGGAATGGTGAACGGCGCCACGCAACATCCGACCGTTGAGCCACCTGAGCAAAACGCGACAAGGCCTGAAACGACCGTTGAAGGGTCAACCTCCTACGTGGACGAGAGACTTTCAAAAAAACGGGCAACATACGTGGACCCTTTGACTGCGACACCTATGAGCGCAGACGCGAACACCAGGCCAGCATCAACCATGAACATCCCGCCGAAACATCCTGCGGTTGAAGCCCAAGCTGGCATGCCACAAGCTGCGATGACAGACAACGCCTCCACACACATACATGCTGATGATAACAATCCTGAGTCATTAGAAAATCAATCTGGTTGGGACGAAGTAAAAAGGAAGAAGAAATCGGCACAATTCGGAGTTCGACCTCCCCTACCGCCGCATATAATTAGGTTACGTCAAAATACAATTTCATTTCATGTTTCTAACCTCCCTCCCCAAGTTACCAAAGTGGATATCAGGAACACGTTTGCAGGATATGGTGCCGTGGAGGATATATATTTTCCAACGCTAAAGCTTCATCAGAGACCCTATGTCTTTGTAAGATTCGCGCGCGGAAAAGACCCTTACAAGCTGGAAAAAGAGCTCAGTGGTACATGGATGGGGGATCATAAGTTGTATGTGAGCCTAATTAGATCTTCAATCCCGGAGAGTAGTAATCCATCGCAATCGGATCGTTCGCAGCAGCAAGGCAAATCGCCTACAGCGACCTCGGATCAAATCGATGATAGTTACAAAACCATATCCTACGAACTTGAAGATGCAGGTATGGCATGGTTGGAACACAGTGTAATGGAAACTCCTCGAGCCCAGGTGACCATTGAAACTGTGCAGACAAAATTACAATCCTTGCACTTGGGGCAAGGAACTGTAGTACTGGTTGAGGGTGGAGATCTCCTGCTAATTTAGTGAGAAGCCAGACTACATTAAGACCTTGGGGCTGATGTCCGTGCGACCTTGGAGACAGGGCAGACACGAAACCAGTCGCACGACATGGTTACAGATTCGAGGTACTCCGTTACATGGTTGGTGCACGGGCCTTTTTAAGAAAATAGCCGAAGCCAATGGGGAGCTGATAAGGCTGGATGAGGGAACTGAAAAAAGGACCAACCTACAGTACGCTAGGGTGCTTATACGAACCAAGGTGAACAGCAAGATCGACGAACACATCAAGATTGTTATCGGGGAGGATTGGTTCAATGTCTGGGTCAGCGAGGAAACACATTATGCACAACAAGGACAGTGGCGAGCCACGTATCCAACAGGTCCGATAATTGATAATGCGGAATTTCCGGATCTCAGGAGCAGCTTCCCTACCAGACGGCCTTATGCTGGAAGGAATCATGAAGCTACGAAGTATAAGGAAGGGATCTGGCGCCCAAAAACGAAGGCAGTTACGACCCCTCCACAGCCATCTTCGACATCTGGGACTACACAGACCAATACACCTACTGCAGTAGAGGAAGACTTAACCCCGGAAAGGCATACTGATGATATGGAGACAGAGACCCCAGATCTGAATAACATGAGTGAACAAGTGTTGAAGGAACAACCAATCGACCAATCAGACAGGAACGAAAACAACTCAAACAGCACAACGCATGATTCTTCAACCAGACAAATACTTCCAGAGACACAACCAAATCAGAACGACAATGCCCCCCAAGGAGCCCATAAGGAAGCGGTACCCTCACAGGATAACCAGGACAGAGCTAGCGAGACAAGGAGGGAATCAAGTTCACGAAAAAGGAAGGAGAGTGTATCGGGCGCTAAGGGATCCCAGCCGTTGGGTGAGACTACGGAGACACGATCTGAGCGCGGAGAAGGCGGAAATAAGAAATTAGTGATATCACAAGAGGCAGAACGTATTTGGGAATATGGGATGGAAATCGGTGTGGTGGCCACAGAATCTAACGAGCAAACTATGTGCAGACTAATAGAACTTGAAGAGAAGGATCGTATGGAGACAACTGCAGATCCGGATGTGAACAATACTCAGTCTGTAAGATGAAAATAATGTCAATAAACGTATTTGGATTGGGAGCAACAGGGAAGGTAGGCTCGATCAAAGCACTAGTCAAGAAGCACAATATTGACATCCTATGCTTACAAGAGACAAAAGCAAACAAATTTGATCACTTCAGCTGTAAACGTTTATGGGGCCACTCTGACTTCAAATGGGTACATCATCCTGCGCGTGGAAATTCGGGTGGTCTATTAACAATTTGGTCTTCGGATCTCGTATTAGATGACCAAGTGACAACACAGGATGATGCAATATTCTTAAAAGGGACTTGTTCAACCAACAATGTACAATTCAATATAGTCAACATCTATGCTAAATCTGGCGATTATGCTGCGCGCAGAGCTCTGTGGCAGCAATTCTCTACTATCATACAAAGTGATCCTACAATAGTCCTCTGCCTGGTGGGTGATTTTAACACGGTAAGAGGAGTCGACGAAAAGTTCAACTGCCTTGGTGAAGATACCTCGGAAATGAGAACCTTCAGCAACTTTATACTAGCAAACAATCTGGTGGATTTGCCCCTGCAGCGCTTCAGTTTTACCTGGCTGGACGGAAGAGGCATCAGAGCCAGCAGACTAGACAGGTTTCTATTGACACACAAATGGCTGGATCATTGGCCGAATCCAACACAAACGGCACTTGAGAGAACAGTGGGTGATCATCGACCAATCATGCTATCTCGAGAGGAATCTAATTGGGGGCCAAAACCCTTCCAGACTCTCAACTGTTGGCACAATCATCCAAACTTTCAAACTTTCATAAAGACGACCTGGCAAGCGGCGACTTTTAACGGTACATCTAGTGTTATATTACACTCATCTATCAAATACCTGCGCCAGTCCTTGCAGGGTTGGAACAAAGACGTATTTGGCCATGTGGAGCGGAACTTGGAAATGGTACAAGAGAAATTAAATCTGCTGGACGCAATCTGTGAACAAAGAAGGCTATCAGCAATTGAAGTACAGCAGCGTGCCGAATGCAGAGTGGAATTGAAGGCGGCCAAAAAGAGATACATCACATTGTTAAACCAGAAATCCCGTGCCCGATGGATCTCAGAAGGCGACGGGAACACGGCCTTCTTTCACGCATCGATAAAGCACCGAAGGCACCGTAACACCATTCAGGGCATGCACTTTAATGGCGTGTGGACAACGGACGTGAATGAGGTAAAAATTGGTATCAATAACCATTTCACTAATCACTTTAATGAACAGGCATTTCGGAGACCAACCATATCAATCCCCTGTAACAACATTCTGGACGAAGCTGACAATAATATGCTGCTTGCTGAATTCTCGGCTGAGGAGGTATTCAAGGTGCTATGGTCATGCTCAGGTTCAAAGAGTCCGGGACCGGACGGAATCACCTTCTCCTTCCTCCAACTGAACTGGGAGGTAGTCAAGGACAAGTACATGGCGTTCTTGACAGAATTCCATAGCACAGGTTCTCTGTTTCGCCCACTAAATGGATCTTCTATTGTCCTTGCACCGAAAGTGAAGTCTCCAACCGATCTCGCACACTTCCGCCCCATTTCTTTAGTCAACAGCTCGTACAAACTGCTAGCAAAGATGCTGGCATCCCGGATGCGCAGAATAATTGACAAATTAATATCACCGGAGCAACTTGGTTTCATCAAAGGACGGCAAATACAAGACGGCATCCTCCTAGCAAACGAACTCCTCCACCATGTTAAAATCACGAAGCAGCCGGCTGTTTTCATCAAAGTTGATTTCGCCAAGGCATTCGATTCGGTTAATTGGGATTATCTATGTCACATGATGCACAAGATGGGCTTTGCTGCGAGATGGATTCGTTGGATTAGAGCCTGCATTTCTTCGGCAACGGGTAGTGTCTTGATCAACGGCTCCTCCTCAGGAATTTTTGATTTCAGACGCGGATTGGGACAAGGCGACCCACTTTCCTCGCTGCTATTCGCAATTGCCTCTGAAGGATTGAGCCTCATGATCAAGAGCTCGGTGGACAGGGGGAAGCTGGAAGGTATCTGCGTGGGCAGCAAGCGGTACACACACTCCTTATACGCGGACGACACCCTCTTCTTCGGCGCTGGAACTCACGAAAATGTCTTGGCCATGAAATCAATTCTCAGATTATTTGAAGTCATCTCAGGCTTGCGAATTAATTTCCAGAAATGTAGTCTATTAGGCCTGAATATGTCCCCGCAACAATGTGTTCAGCTCGCCAGCCTATTGGGCTGCTCGGTTATGACAATGCCATTCCAGTACTTAGGGATCAAGATCGGATGTAATCCGAATCACAACAGCAGTTGGTGCCAGGTAACCGAGGCCATGCGAACTAAAACTCGTCTTTGGACTAACAGTTTTCTTTCGTTTGCAGGAAAGGTGACAATGATCCGCAGCGTCCTGTGTAGCATCCCAGTCTTCTATTTTTCCATGTATATGGCTCCTAAGATGGTTATCAGCGAGATGATCAGGATTTGTCGAGACTTTTTTGTGGAACTCAAGTTATACTAAGAAGAGGTCAATCGTGTGGATCAAGTGGAATGAAATGTGTCAAACAAAGCAAACTGGTGGTCTTGATATGCTCAATCTGGAGGCTTTCAACTTGGCCCTGTTCTGCAAATGGGGTTGGAGAATAAGAACAGAGCAAAACGGAAGCTGGGCCGAGGTGTTGCGATCCAAATACATGTCTCAAAGCCCATGCGACGATGACTGGCTCACATCGGCGCGGCAGCACAACTCTAGCAGGTGGTGGAAAGATCTCAAGGGCGCACTGACTTCGACTTGGTTTGCATCAAGAGTTACACGAGTAGTAGGGGATGGACGGGATACTAAGTTTTGGTGTGATAACTGGAGAGGTTCAGGGCGGCTGTGCGAGCAATTTCCACGGCTTTATCGTCTGGTGGCTGACAAGGCCATTTCTCTCTTTCAAGCGTGGTCACGCATGGCCTCGGCCAGCCCACCGTCTGGTTATTGGACCCAGCTACCGCGCCAGCAGCACCTGGATCTCATGCGTGAAATTGAGATCGACACTATGAATTTGTTTACACCAAACTCAAGATCAGATACTTGGAGGTGGTGCGGCGGATCACAAGGTCGATACACATCCAGCAACGCGTACCAAATCATCCTACAAGACACTCAAGCGCCTAGATCACCAGAGCCGGCTCTGGGGAAACCTTTCTCCGAGAAAAGTTTCCTACTTCTGTTGGAGAGCCATAAGAACGCGAATAGCAACTACAGACAACCTAATCATTCGTGGTATGGCGTTATCCACCGAAGCACGCTTATGTAAGTTCTGCTGTGACACGAACGAATACGTGCCTCATCTGCTTTGTACCTGCAACGAGACTCACAAATTGTGGGCACTTGTATACGGATGGATGGGCTACACAACAGTGGGACCAAATAC
>JAOWBN010181780.1:0-16904 GCA_028565015.1 Pinguicula moranensis
TCTCTTTGGTTTTCAAACCAATTTTCGACTCCTCTTTTCTTCATAGCTAAGTGGCGTCGATTCTTGAAGAACTTATCGTTGATTCTTGGTTAGCACAAGTTGCTTTCAGGGGATTATTTGGTGGGGTTCTTGGTTACATAAAACGTGACTTATAGTTGGTTGACACAAGTTGCCCTCAGGCGAAAGCACAACAAATTCGTCCCTTAGATCGTGCCCTTTGAATCACTAATTTGGTTTTGGTTTTGCCACAAGTTTGGCAATGATTCATATCACCATGAGGGATTTATTCAGTATTTAAACTATAGCGCTCATCCACAAATGAAGATTCATAAGATTATTCTGTTCATTAGAGAATAAACGATACTCGTCGTGCAAGATACATTTAGGTAGATTTACAAACATTGTACCTAGATCTATTTGTGAACTTTGAGTGAAGGATAGTGTATACACATAATTATATAAATGGACGTTCCTAGAGTAATATTTGAGTAAGAAAGTCCATATGATTAATCTATTTGGAACTCACTCTATGGGTCCATCAGTCCCGAGCTAGCGAAAAAAGGATGTAATACTTTGTTTGTAAATGCTGAAAAGAATTCGACACAAGATAATGAGAAATTTATGAAATGACAATACAAAGAAGATGATCATTTTGAGAAAATTAAGCACGAGCTAAAACGGAGGCATCTTCACACACAGGCGTGCCACAATGTGTCGCTCACTTGGACAACACATGGGCACAAGTGTTGCTCGTCCACCTAATTAGGTATGTGGATAAGCATGTCGCGCATCGCCTATGACAGCTAGGCAGCCCACATGCATTGCATGCGCAGGTGCTAGGCTTGACACTGACCAATAGCCACACGCCATGATCGTGCAGAGCACGCACATAGATCAACCCAAGTATAGCATGGGAATAACACAGCATATGCCGTGCAACAGCCCTGTGCACACATGACATCATGTTGTGCACATGGAAGCGTTCCGTGCATTGGCCCATCACAGGAGGTGCACGACCCTATGTAGTGTGCCAGGCCTTGCCCATGCCCCATCTATGAGCTGGGCCGTCCGCACAATCCAGACTGTTGGGGTAGTGCACGACACACATCTAGAGGGGCACTGGGCGCCATATAGTTTGACAAGGTAGTTGCAAATGCCTCATCTTGTATTCATGGTTTTATAAGAAAACTAACTCCAATAATTCAAAAGATTATTTTTTTCATGATTTAGAAAGTCTAATTTGGGCTTACGATTAAGTTGTTAATTAAATAATACATGAAATTGCAATTAGGATTATAAATATGTTTCTTTGGGCAAAATTAAATGAAATTTAATTAACATCCCAATGAGATTAATTAAATTTGATTTAATTAGAAAAAATCCTAGTTAAGGTAAAAGTCCTAATTAGTCAAAGAGTTGATTAATTAATTGCTCTATTGTACAATTTAACTTGGACTCAAACCCTTATGTCCCATTACAAAAATAAGGTCATGCCCCTAGCAATTCCACAAAAACGTCGAACGGCTCTTTTACGAACAACTCTTTTACAAACTCTAACAGACCGCCAGACTCTTCTCTTTAAGGCTGTGTTTGGTAGTTGGGTTGTGGGCGGATTAAGTTGGGTAACCGAGGGTTATCCGACTTTATCCGTCGTTTGGTACACACGCACTACTTAACCCTGGGCCTGACGGATTGCGCTTCGGCTCGGTCGGGCCCGGAATAACTGCCTGCTTGAACCTGATTTTTTGTCTGCCCAAAATTGGGCGGATTGAGTAACCCATCTGTTGTCCGACTTTGCAAGTTACCAAATTGCCCCTTGAGATTCAATAAATTACAACCAGCCCGACTATAAATTAGAATTCCACTCCATTTTCAGAACCAAAAATCGTCGAACCCGTACTCGTCACAGCCGCGCTACTTCGACACCAGTGAGTTTTGTCGCTCTTCCTGCAGCCAACCTACGATGCCGCCCTATCCAAGGTTTGGTTTCATGATTTCCATCAACAATGAACTCTATTTCGTGTTTTATTGTCTCAAACACGATTTCAACTTCCATCCGTGTTCGTCATTTACGGCTTTTTAGGAATTAGGGATGTTTAGATTTAGGGCCATTAGTTTCGATTTCGAAATGAAGGGTTACTTTATGGGTTGTTGTTCTTTACGAGTCTGCATTTTGAGATTTACGGCCGAGGAATTAGGGTTGGTTTTCGGTGTTAGGGTTTTTTTACTTCTGATTTAGGGTAACTCTCCTGCTAGTATACCAGAAAGCAATTAGTCCTGAGTCAACTGGAATTTGCAAGACTTGAGCCATAATTACGAACCCTTCCCATTGAATATTGCACACTTTCTGGCATCATTGAAACATTGTTTAATCTCAGTCTCACCTCCTGTTCATATACCTGGATCTTCTACGTAATACATTAGGATTTAGACTTGAAAAAACTAAACATAACTACCATGACTCTTATGTATTGAAACATTTGTTAGTTCTTTTTCTTTATGGATGTTGGTGTAGAATTGGTTCTTTATGTATTGACGGCGTAGGATTGATGATGTCCTCTGTTTCAGCTGAAAATATTTAGTTGAAGGTCTTGTTCATGATTCAAACGTTTGCAGCTGTACAAATTGCAATAAAACAGAAAACTGCAATTAAAACTGCCAATTGCAAATATCAAGGCCATTAAAGTTGCTGAAAATCCTCATAACTGTCATAGATCAGGCTATAAGCATGTGGAACTGCATCATTTGGTTTGACTACATTAATTCTCTTGATCAAACAATATCAGAACTCATTCACAGTCTAGTGAACATCCCCCTTATACACATACCTTTATAGACATAGCCACTAGGCCACTGAGCACTGGTTAATTGTTCTCCATCAGTTGCCACACAGATTGCCTTAAAACTATCCAACTCTTTGTTTGGTTCAGTACCATCAATTAACAAGAGAAGTTCACCCTGATATACACACATTAAAAATGTTATTTTATTATAAATTTTGTTCAGACTCTGCTTCTACAGTAACCTCTGTGAATTATGTTTTGTGTTTTCCGTGTAAAAACCTGAATTTTGATCTTTACATACTGTTCGAAAACAAATTTGTTCATGAAAATGTAAACATTGAATGTTATCACTTCTCAATCTATAGATTCATACGTGTGTTGTATTGATATAGTTTCTGTTCATTGATAGCCAGCTTTTGCACGATGACTCTGACAGTGGCTGAAAGAACTCTTTGTTTGCAATTTCAGTATATATCCTGTTATTTATCTTGAAACCTTTTCTGATTTTATAAGTGTTACCAGGATTTTGGCTGGTAGGCTGCTCACCTAGCATTCAGCAAAAGTGGAGAGTTTTAAGTTTGAAACGTCTTTTATGTCTGAACGTGCATCACACTTTTCATCATTAGTTGATGTACTTGTTCTGAGAATTTACCCTGAGTGTAGATTTACTTGTTCTGTAAATTTTCCCTGAGTGTAGATGTACTTGTTCTGAGAATTTTAAACTCTCGGTAATAATAGGTCTGCCCTTGCTTGTTTGTCGTTCTCCATTCCGTTGCGATTTAACGTTTTCTCTTCGTGATTATACTTTCAGATTGCCCATCTGAAGTTAGGGCCAGGCAATCCCCTTCATTTTACTATGCTGACCCTGGCACGGGCCGTGAGCGCGATGAGACAACTCACTTTGAGTACAGGCAAGTCTGCTGGTCGGAATTCTTCAGGACGTATTACTCTTTTTCACCGAGGAGGTGGATCGAAGCGATTGCAACGAATAATTGATCTGAAACGAAGCACTTCGTCTATGGGCATTGTAGAAAGGATAGAATATGACCCTAATCGTTCTACGCAAATCGCTCTAGTACGATGGAAAGAAGTGGCCCATCAAGAAAATGCAAGACGATAGAAGAGTTCACTCCGCCGGAAAAGAGACTAGCGTCTACTGCGACTACCATCCGTGGTCCATTTGCGTTCTCTTCCATGCCCTCTTGGTGGAAGAGCCACTCTACTAGCAAAAAAGCTTGCACGAAGGACGTTTTATTCTCTGCTTTCTCCTCTCCAAAGGCCAAGGGTGCATCCCTTCCCTTTGGAAGCTCTTTTTCTTTCCCCAGGATAGCTGTTGCTGGGGCTTTACCCGCTTTCTTCGGGTTTCGAAGGAGCGAGCAAATCAGAGGAAAAAACACGTTCTCTCCTTGCGAGATCCGGAAGCGGAGAACAAATAGCATTCTCTGGGCACATAGGCTCAAACGTAAAGCAGCGCTCTCTTGGCAGAGTAGGAAAGATCTTTCAGGGCTAGTTGGAGCTTCTGAGCATAGCAAATCGAAGCTGAAGACGGATCAAGGACAACTTCATAGCGCCAAGGCGATAGACGACGGACCGAGGAATGGAACGTGCAAAGTAGATCGTGCACCTATCACTTATATATTAGCTGGTCATCGATTGGAAGTGGGACAGATGGTGATGAATTGGTCTAAACCTTAGTTTTCATTTTCAAATGATACTTAGTTTTTTCAATAACATATCGTTATATGCAGGTCTTATACTGCTTCATTTTCTTGTGTTATGTGTAGCTCTTTATCCGAGACTACTTCACACCTATTTATCACTGGTTTAGCTTGCATTATGTTGGTCAATATGATATTCAGAGGCACTTTGTTATTCATATGGGATATATGCTAGGGAGACTCTCTCAGGCTGCAAAATTTTCCACACTGAAAGGTTAGTTGAATTACAGCCAAACTATACAAGATTTCAGCCCCCGAAGGAGGTAGCCAAGGATCGAGCAATGCTTGTAGGCATATAAATCGTCTACAAATTTCACTTTGAACATATCAATGTGGGATCGAATTATGTGGAGATGCAGCAGCTAACCAATTGCTCAATTCAAAGAAGACATCGAATTAAATTTACAATTTGAACACATGATACAATACATTATTTTACTGCTCGGTTGAGAAACTATACACGAGTGAATCGACATAACATTTCTATCTCAGGTTGCCAAATTAGTGTTCTAATTCATTCAAAGTGCATTCAGTGCCACTGATCTGCATCTCCTAGATTCTCATTTGTGCAACACGCTTTTCTTTGGTAGCTTCATCTTCTTGTGAGACTGATTCTACAAGCAAGGGAAAGAGGAGAAACAGGAAACATAAGAAATGAATGATAACCAATTACACAATGTGGAACAAGAGAGGTGATATGACAGCAAGAAAACTATCAAACCCATAGCCCCTGGTCTTACCTCGAACAACCTAATTTGGGAATAACTCACCATTAGAAAAGGCTAAATAACCAAACAAAGCAATAGATACACATATGATATGAAATAAGAGATACACAACTGGATAAGGACATGCGAAATGCAGATAAGGAGGGGTATGTTCATATCTCCAAAAGATAATTTGGACAAACAAAATTGGGAAACATGTCACAGATGTAACATTCAGACTCTTATAGTTACCTGAGCAATACCAACAAATGTAAAATAAACGGGCACCGCGACTGTCAGGAAAAAAATTGCCACGCCGGAAATCGCCTGAAAATCGGCAAAAAAGTTATGAAACTGGCGAAAACTGTCAGTAAATAGTAGTTTTTTTTCTTATAATATTTTAGAAGTCGATCGATGCCGCCACGCCACTGACGTCTAGTAGTTGAGGAAAAAGTATCGTCATCATTTTCCACCCCTTTTCAATTTCATAGGGCTCCTCACCCCAATTCACCTCTCCACTCTTTCTATATAAAAGGTAGATTCTTTTTCATTTTTCAGTAATGCTCTAGTAGAAAAAAAGGATTTGTTAGCACACCCATAAGGATGGCTTGTCCCCACTTTGTCCGTTTCGATGGCAGCAGCAAAGCATATACGTGCCAAATGTTGTGGCGAGAATGTAGCTTTCCTGAGGTGCAAGAAGGATGATGCCAAGAGATGCGTGCTTCACCTGTAAGTTGATAGAAATTACCCTTGGGATGCTTTGACAGTCCATCTCTGTATGATGTCTCTCGGAGATAGATTTCTGTTCAAGAATGGTGTCGTCGTTTCACCAGCGGCCGAAGCTCCTACAGTCACATCTTTTCTTGAAGCTCATCCTGGTACGCTTTAATTGGGCTCCATCTTTACCTGAAAATGTAAATTTCCTTATTGGATGATTTATTTTGTTTCCCTCTTGATATTCAGGTGCTTACACAACTACTCGTACCCACAACAATGGCACAGACCTCTTATTCTGGAAAAGACATCTAGACAGGCTATCAAATTCTTTAAAACTATTGTTGAAGGAAAATCCTAAACTTTTATTCCAAAAATCTGGTAATGTTAGTGACATAGTTTCGGAGTTGTCGAGCCGACAAATTATTTGGGACTCCGTAGTTCGATCTCTAGTGAATGATTCCATAGAAAAAGTTATGCCTTTTGTGGCAAAAGAGAGGACATTAGGGAAGGAATTGGCCATCACCACACTTTTGAGTGGAAATTTGGAGAATGCCAATCATTTAGACGGAGTTGCTGATGAAGCAAGGATTTCTGAGGTTCTGGATGTGTATATGCATTTAGGTGGATATCTTCCACCTGTTGTTGGTGCTAGAGACAATTCAGCTCGTTTGGCATTGGTGGGTCGTGGAAGAGATTTTGCAAATGCCAAGTATTCAGATTGGGTGAGGTAAAAAAACAGCTTCTGGAACTCCTATTTTTTTTGTTGGTTCTGTATATCTTATGGGACACTGACGTATATAGAATCAAGTTGGTCGAAGTTTGGTATTATCCTTCCTTTCTTGCTGGCAGGATTAGATATTGTCTAAATGTCGTTAGTGCAGTGCATGGTGTCAGAAAAGACATTTTGATATGTTTTCAGGATGTTTTGCCATCTTCTCAATGAATGATACTACATAGTTTTTTCTAGCTAGGTTGAGAAAGCGTTTGGAGAAGCTGAGGCCGCCTTCTGTTACTGAACTTTTGTTATCGAATGATGGTGACCGAATATTGGAAGGCTGTTTGAGTAATTTTTTTGTTGTTAGTCTTAAGGTAAGTGCTATTGAACATTTTCTGTTAATTGGATATTTTGAGTTACGCCAGTAATCATAAGATGTGGATAATGTTTCTGGGAAAATGATACAAAGTTTAATCTATGCTGCACAAGAGAACTGCCTTTCTTTGTTTGGTTATTCTCTGAGTAACTTGTTTCATATGTGAACTTGTGGCTGTTCTTGGACCAGTATTGGTTAGCTTTAGATAATAAAATACCAATAGGTTGCTTGGAGATCATGAGTCTTGAAGTTTAGAAAAGGTGGAATTAACATTTTTGAAACAGCAAATATGTTCTTATAGTAGATAGTATCTATTCTGATGGCTTATAGTGATTTAAATCTTTAGTTTTAAGCATAGTCGAGAGACATTGTTGAAGCTGATGTTTTTGCCAACCTCATTTTACATTTTAGCGTGCTATCATCAAGCAGTTTTGCAGTTTGCCATAGAATTGTACTCTTACACAGTTAAATTTGAGGCACTCCTAAAATTTCTATGCAGGAGAAAGTCCCTGATGGTTATTTTTCTGAGCATAATGATTTAGACTGTTTAAGATACATTGAAATTCAGAGCGCTCCTACACTTGGTGGTGTTTTACCTGGAGTCATACGTCAAGTTATAAAAGAGTGAGTTGATTTTGTATAACTAATCATCGATCATATTTGAGCATGGAAAAGTTTGTTCCCAAAGATGTGGAATAGATTACTATCCTCATAAAGAAGACTAATCTCCAGGAAGTCTACTCTATCCATTTCCATGATTCAAGCAAAAAAAACACCTCTGTTGTATGCAGAATATGTTTCAAAATTGGGATCCCTTTCCGAGAAGTTGCGCCATCATGGTCACTGCGTGAATTATGGGTGGAAGCATTCATCACCAGTGAGTTAAATTGTTATCATTTGCTGCAGCCTGCAGTTGAATCTCGATTAGTTGTTTCATAATATTTACCTTTAGTTTTAAGTTGTGCCATGTTTGCAGATAGCCTAAGAATTTTGCAGCACGTGGAGACAATCCAAACTCCATACTTGTGGGAAACCATAGAATCAAATTCTTGGGAGGAGATATCATGGATGGAGAAACAGTTTGAGGTTAGTAGTTTTTTAGGACAGCAAAGCCAAAATAAGTCAGTTACTATAGAGTACTAATTTGTGCTGTTTTTTCTTTTGCTGTCAGGGTTGTCCAGGGAGGATCACATCCATGTTGCAGGTAAGTAGATAAAAAGTGCTTAATACATACATATTTCAAGTGTCGCTTGTGCATACTCTCTGGTGATGAACTCAAGTTTCCTGCTATCATAAGTATCACAGAACCTTGTGTCAAGATAAATTAGCATAACAGGGTCATTTAAGCAAAATAAACTGTACTTGCACCATATGCACTTGCATCAACGATTGCTATGCAAGGAAAGTAGAACATGATTGAAAAATGAACATAACTGCTTGCTTTCTTATGTTACAGCGGGAAATTATGAAAGCAGCTGGGGCTGAGGCCCTAGCCATAACTTCATTGACCAAAGGATAGCCTACATGACGAATGATCTGCAATATATAGTACACTCCTGATCAACCAGATGCCAATTCCTTAGATTCACAATAATTGTACCGTTTTCAGTTTGAATTGTTTATGTCCGAAAGATTGTGTAGGTGTGATTATATCATCTGTTGGAAGGATGAAACTTTCATTGTTGTAGGACTGCATGAGGATTCAGATGCTCTCTCTCAATTCATATCAATGCAGTGACAGTTACAAGGTATACTGGTCATTTAGACTGCTTAAACATCCAAGGGGCTAGTGAATTCTATCCGGCCACTGCACTTCCTGTTGAACAGAACAACTTTTTGGTAGTGCAGAATTCAGGAATGTCAAGCTATAGTTCTTCACGAGCTTAAAGAGCTTTTCACTTGCCCGACTATAACTGTAATATCATCACGCTTGAACGCTTCCCACCTGTCCACAATTCAAACACTGAACCAACCTGTTGGCGCTCGAGATTTCGTACTTTGAGCAAGTTGCATGTAAGCTGTACTTGTTAACTTCATCCCCAGAACTTTCTTCCACCACGGAACGGAACATCAAAACCCTGATCAAAATCATCACAATCGCTCGTTTCAACGCTAGAAACTTATTGGTCTGTTCGTGTGGCGATGAGAGAAGAAGCTACAAGCCTCACCTGTTCTCGAGCCTCTTGGGAATAGGGAGAGTCGAACCTGGAATGCTTTGAATGGCTATGAGCCAGCTGAGCTAATGCCTTTGCTAGTGTAAAAAACAAACAAGAAAAAAAGTGTCAAGAAACTTCAAATGAAAACTGGGTTATGCATGAAGTAGCATACCAATATCAGAAGCATTGTTGTATAAGCCAACTGACAAAAGAATTTCTCTGTCGAAAACGTAGTCGAAAAGTCCATCTGAGCCCATCACCACGGTGTCCTCTTCCATTAGTTCAACAGATGTCACCTGTATTCCATGAGAAGGGGCTATTTTCACCATATGAACATCAAGAGTGGAAGTTGATATTTAAAGGGGGTTTCATCTGTCTGAACTATTGAAGATGATGATGATGATGATGATGAAGAAGTATGAAAGGTTTCGTTACTGTGGCATCAAGAAATGTCTGTCCAACAGCCTCTGAGCCAACTGGTATGGGCAATCAAAGTAATGTTCTTGTGGAGACGTCGAAAACACGCCCCCCTCAAGTCCAACTGTGTATCCCTATTGAGAATTGACAATATCTGGAGTGGGTCTATTCCAAGGCTATCAAATCCCACCTCTTGGGCCCCACCTCCGGAGCGTGCACCTTTTTGGGGCACGACACACTACGGGGGGTCTACCTTCCGGGCGTGCACCTCTGTGGGGCACAACCCACCTCCGGGGGCCCACACGGGTAAACCTCCTCTCTCTTATACCCATACGGGTAAACCTCTCTAAACCCCTGTTTTGCGCAGCCTTCTTAAAATTATAATTGGCTTATAAGCATTTTTTTTCAAAAAATAACTCCTCATTTTTTAAAAAAAGGTGCTTATAAGCCAATTATAAGTATAAGAAGGCTGCACAAAACACCCCCTAAGTCCAACAGGGTACTTATACCCATACGGGTAAACCTCTCTAAGTCCAACTGGTTATACCCTATTGAGACTTGATAACGTCTGGAGTGGACCTATTTCAAGACTATCAAACCCCACCTCCGGAGCGTGCACCTTTTTGGGGCACGACACACTACGGGGGGCTCAACTGGTATGGGCAATCAAAGTAATGCTCTTGTGGAGATGTCGAAAACACGCCCCCCTCAAGTCCACCTGGGTATACCCTATTGAGACTTGAAAACATCTGGAGCGGACCTATTCCAAGGCTATCAAACCCAACATCTGGAGCGGACCTATTCCAAGGCTATCAAATCCCACCTCTTGGGCCCCACTTCCGGAGCGTGCACCTTTTTGGGGCACGACACACTACGGGGGGTCCACCTCCGGGCGTGCACCTCTGTTGGGCATGACCCACCTCCGGGGGACCACACGGGTAAACCTCCTCTCTCTTATACCCATACGGGTAAACCTCTCTAAGTCCAACTGGGTATACCCTATTGAGACTTGACAACATCTGGAGCGGACCTATTCCAAGGCTATCAAATCCCACCTCCGGAGCGTGCACCTCTTTGGGGAACGACACACTACGGGGGGCCACCTCCGGGCGTGCCTCTGTGGGGGCAAACCCACCTCTCTCTGATACTTTGTAGAATTTTTTTACACACTACACACACTACATTACTTGGATGATATTGTCCACTTTGGGCCGAAGCCCTACATTACTTGGATGATATTGTCCACTTTGGGCCGAAGCCCTTACAAGTTTGTCTTGGGGCTAACCCACCTCTCTCTGATACCCACACGGGCAAACCCACCTCCGGGCATGCACCTCTGTGGGGGTAAACCGTAAACCCACCTCTCTCTGATACTATGTAAATTTTTTTTACACACTACACACTACACACTACATTACTTGGATGATATTGTCGTCCTTACAAGTTTGTCTTGGGGCAAACCCACCTCTCTCTGATACTATGTAGAATTGTTTTACACACTACACACTACATTACTTGAATGATATTGTCGCCCTTACAATTTTGTTTAAGGGCAAACCCACCTCTCTCTGATACCATGTAGAATTTTTTTACACACTACATTACTTGGATGATATTGTCATCTTTGGGCCGAAGCCTTACGAGTTTGTCTTGGGGCTTTTATCCCCATAAGGCCTCATCCAGGTAATATTTAATTATTCTATTTAAATTCTTTACATTTTTTATTTCTTAAACCGTGTGGGATTTTAACACTCTCCCAATACTCAGAACCAAGGGCGGGCCCAGAAAAAAATATTAGGGGGGCCGATTTTTTTTTTTTTATATTCGGTATATATATTTTTAAAGTGATTATAAGAAATTATTTTAGACAAAGAATTATTAATATTGGAGCCTAATGTGAGTTGGATGGAAAAGGGTTTCGCTCTTGCTCGCTCATTGTTTAATTGTAAGTTGATGTGCTCTGTTTTTTTTTTTTTTTTTTTTTTTTTTTTTTAAATTTTTTACCCATGATGGCACTTGTAAATGAAAGGATCATAATGAAATGGGAACTCTCAGCAATACCATGCAACAACGGAAAAGGGGAGAAGGAAAAAAGGAGTGATGATAACAAATGCGAAGAATGATAACAAACGAGAACTCAATGTCAAAACATACAATCGGCAAAATTCAAAATTTGTATACTGATAAATCTGGTCTTGTGCACCATTTGCCTCTCTTTATTGATGTTGAATTATAATATGCAATCCACCTGCCTCCTCCGACGCGCCCCCGCGCCACCTCCGACGCCCCCCGCCTCACATCTGCCAGTGACACGACAGCACAACTATCGTGTCACACGGCTCAAGGAGACTTTTGGTCTCCTTGAGGCAACACAGGGCTCGAAGAAATCATTCCTCGAGCTGTAATAAAAATGGGCCCAAAATTGGGCTCGTACTCTGTATTGGGCCACTGTAGGGCAGATGGGCTTTATAATCCCAAGCCCTTTTTCAAAAATTTGCAATTGTATCTGTTGGGTCTAGCCCAAAACCTATATGTATTTTGTAACTGGGCCACTTGGCCATTTTAATTCAAATATTTACATACAAAAAAAAAAAACTCTTCTAGGTCGGCCTTTGAACAATTTAAGAAGAAAGTGCAATAAATCAGAATCATTTCCAGCACTTCCCTCGGCTAGAATTAGGGTTGTCTACCGGACACGGTTGTGGCGTGACAACAACTATCATCAAAATATTTTTTCGAAACTGCATTTTGATGGGACTTGAATCTAGGTCTCCGAAAACAACTTCCTAACAACTGGACTATAACGCTGGATGTTTATTATTATTTTTATTCACAACCTTGCTACAATATCTTTTTAACATCTGTAAATATTCTTCAAAAATAAATTTGTTGTAGGAAAAAAATAAAGGAGGAAAACGTATAATCATATCACACTTAAAGAAATAATTTTTTTTTTTTTTGGGGAAAGCCAATTTTTATATATACAAAAGTATTTACAGAACAGAAAACGGAAGTCTGTAACGGCCTGCCAGAAAACACAAAATGGCAATGACCAAAACTAGGGGCGAACTCCTTGCTAGAAAAATGGTGTTTCTGCGAAGGCTAGCCTACAGATTTGTAATGGTCACTACAATTGCGGTCTCCATTTCCGCACACTCATCAAAATTCTGCGTGTGATTGCTGCTCTTTGAGATATTGGTGCCGCAGCTAATAGAAATCAGAATGAAATGGAGCTGGCAGGGCAGTGTATATGAAAAAACTAGAGGCCTTCATAGACTGCAATGTATTCAATGTGGATTTTGTTGGGAATTTCCATGCGCCTATACCTGTACCCCATTGATTCAAAGAGAAAAGTTAGTTGAACATAGCAAATCTGATAAAAACTGGTTCTGCCATGGATAAAATTCCGCCAACCTAACCTGTACCACAAGGAGGCTAAGAAGATAATCAAAACAGCAGATTATACTTTTAGAGCAATACATCTGAACTGCTATTAAATAAAAGCTTCATTACCTAAAGAGTTTAGTAACTTCAAAATTTCAAACATACCTGTGGCTGGACTAACCAATCTGTGAAGCTGTATTGAAAAGATTTTCTTGAGGCACGCAACCACAGCCAAACATTTCTTTGGATTGCATGAGTGAGCAGTCCAATTGTAGGTTGTATTGATAAAAAGTGGGCTCTATTTCTTACTAACCACAAAGACCATATCATATCAATCCATATGGTGTTCCAAGCAGGAATATTTACCCCCGGAGGAGCTGAAGCAGAGTGATCCATCAAGTTGAGGGATAGTGAACCGCCAACAGCAGTTGGTAGAATCGATAAAGACAGCCATGATGCTATTTGCTGTCTAGTTTGCAATGCAGTGGGACAAGAAACAAACAAGTGCTCCAATGTTTCATCATGCTGACCGCACACAGAACAAGGGATACTCATATTAGCTGAGATAATTCCTCTATCTCTTAAAATTCCTTTCGTAGGCACTGAACCTTGGATTAGTTTCCAGATGAAAATGCATATTTTTTGGGGGGCATAGCTAATCCAAATACTCTTTGCAAGTGCAATATGAGAAGTTGAGAATTACAAAATTCGTACCTGAGGAGATGGTAGTATAAGCCTCCTTAACTGTGTAGTTTCCCTTTGCAGAGCATCTGAAAATAAATCTGTCTGGAGAGGAGACATGCGGTGCAAAATCATGGAGTTCATGCAATAGGTTACGCAGCTCATCTTGTTCTGTGGTTCTGATTGCTCTTCTCCATCTCCATTTCCAGGTCCATACATCATTGATCCAATCCCCTGCTTCAGATACCAAGATGTCACTAAAAATACAGAGTTGCATGCTAGATTATTTGTTTTTTGGTAATTGAGTTGTATTAACTTTTAAAAAATTACAAGAAAGCAAATACGTCGCAATCCCTGATCAAAACAGAGCATTGGTGGTATCACGAACTATTAGACTATCCGCACAATTTTTAAACTTATCCTGGTTTCTAAGGCTATTGATATAATATACAACCACCTGTAAACACAATTGGGCAACAAAGACGAGGTAAACGAAATCAATCATTCATTGTAAGTCCTGTAAAAGGTTCTTTATATGCTGCAAGCCAATTCCATAGCTGAAGTTTGATCCAGTCAATGATAGGTTTTTTAGGTATAACAAATTTATGCACAAAACCAAGTTAAATTACCTAAAAGCACTCACTTTATCGCAAGCATACAGATGTAGTTGTGTAAATGAAAATAGAGTCGAATCCCACAGAGAGTGTTTGGTGTTAAAAGTTGATTACAGTATGACTACCTAAACTAATATGCAAACAATTCACACAAATAAACATAAAAAAAT
The DNA here is from genome assembly GCA_028565015.1 of Pinguicula moranensis. Classification (NCBI taxonomy): domain Eukaryota; kingdom Viridiplantae; phylum Streptophyta; class Magnoliopsida; order Lamiales; family Lentibulariaceae; genus Pinguicula; species Pinguicula moranensis. The sequence continues at coordinate 14,439 of JAOWBN010181780.1, forward strand.
GAAACTTGTTTTATGTGCAATTTTTAATATAAGAAGAAATTAATATAAACTAAAAATTACGGAATAACTTAACTATCAATGAAATTCTACACACTTGAGATCACGAGAAGATAAACATGGATTAATGGATACTCCTAAGTATGACTAGAGTGACTTCAATTTCCTCAATTTATGCAAGTTTGCATGCCAAGATTAAACTGATTAGGGATGATGCTTTTACGCTCTAGTTTCTTATGTCTATTACTCCTAGAATTATTGGCTAACTCCCTCTGTCGAGTTATACCTAGCCAAGTTTCAACTAACCCAACTGCATCTCCCTACACTTAATTTTAAAGTAAACAGGAGACTCATTCAAGTGTGTGTTCACATTAACAATTAAGTGCAAGAAATCCACTTTTTACCTACCTATTTGACAATTAATGCACAATATGCCAATAAATAACATAGAAATAAATTAGCTATGCATATTTAATTTAAAAGTACACCACATTAATTTAAATAATGAAAATATAATTAAAAGTTAAGAATTCAGAAAACTCCCCTAAAGGAGCAATCACATTCAAGCTTTAATTCACAATCTTTAGGTGGTGAGAACTTCCAAATCAAACTGAAAAATCTTCTACGGTAGCTTTCTTTCTCCTTCTTGAGTTTCTTCACGTGAACTCACTTCCTGCGTGAACAGTAATTTCTTCTCTCCACTTTAGTTTTTCCTCCTTCTTGAGTTTCTTCACGTGAATTCTCTTCACGTCAACTTTCTTTTCCTTTTTTTATCTTTGTTTTTTTCTCTCCTTCACAATTCCTCTCCTGCGTTATTCTCCTTCTCTGCCCAAAACTTTCAGCGACTCACCTCTCAGATTTTATTCTATGTGGCTGCCTCCTCCAAAAAATTCCCTTTGCGGTCATTTTTCTTCTTGATTTTTTTTCCTGCGTCTCAATTTTCTTTCCCCCCTCAATTCTAGTTTTCTCCTGTTTTCTTCTCCAACCTTCTCTCTTCTTATTTCCTTCACACGAACCTCTTTTCCGCACACACAGCCCCACCTGTTTAATTCTTTTTTCCATCACCTCTTTCAATTCTTTGCAGCTGCGTTCTTCTTCTGATTTTTTTTCTTTTTGTGCGACGCTTCACGTCAATTCTCACGGCTCTCTTCCTGCCTTTTTTAATTTTTTCAAACCCTTCAGCCCTCTTTATTCTCTTATGTTGTTGCCTTTTATTTTTCTCCTGCTCGATTTTTTTCTCCTCGTGCGGCTACCTTCAATTCCAACTTTCTGCGCAGACTATTTTGATCCACTTTTCCACCGCCCTATACACCTTTTTTTCCTTCTTTGTCAACTTTTTCGCCTTCCTTTTTTACTTTCTTGTTTTTTTCTCTTTCTCCAATCTCTTTACGTTAACGTTTTTGCTTTGTCTTGTTGTTCACGTGAATTGTTTTGTTTGTCTTGTTCTTGCTACATTAAGTTCCTCCATGCGGCTGTTTTTTCCAGAGTTTCCTTTTCATTTTAGTTTCTTGGGCCAATAAATTCTTAGTCCATTCTTCTCTTCAATGAATGAAAAGTAGTCCAAAATATTATTTCTTCAATGAATTTTACTAAAAATTCATAAAATAACTCAAGTGAAAATCATGCCATTTTTCTAATAAAAATTATCAAAATAAGTCATTTATAATTATAACAAGTGTAAAATCATAGTGAATAAATAAGTATATTTGATTTTCATCATATTGTTGCTGCATGAGCATATTAGTGTCATGAAAAGTAGAGAAGATTTTCTCTAACATGTCTTCATCGGTAATTTTTGTACCACATAACTTTAGTTGAGAACTGATTTTGAACATGGCAGAATTGTATTCGCTTACAGATTTAAAATCTTATAAGCATAAATGCAACCAATCATAACGAGCTTTTGGGAGTATCACCGTTTTCTGGTGATCATACCTCTCTTTTAGATTTTCCCAAAGATTTGCAGGATCTTTTATAGTGAGGTATTTTGCTTTGAGTCCCTCATCAATATGATGGCGAATAAATATTATGGCTTTCGTCTTATTTTGTTGAGATTCTTTATTTGCATATTTTATAGTGTCTCCTAGACCCATAGCATCTAGATTGATTTACATATCAATAATCCATGACAAGTAATTTTTTCCGGAGATGTCAAGAGCAACAAACTCAAGTTTGGAAAAATTAGATATTATAACACTAATTGAATAATTTTACCTCCGGCTTGTGGCTTGGCAGTAGAGTTGTACTGATAACGTGTTGTAAAATCGATGATAATAACAATACAAAGGATAATAGATATTCAGAAGATCACTTCTCTTTTGCAAAAAAAAATTATATATTTTTCTCTACAAATTTTCTCACTTTGATTCTCTACAATTTTTCTTCAAAAACTCATGAATGATTTCTCTATGGCTGGATAGCCTATTTATAGACAAATAAGAACACATCATCTCCTCCACTTGTTGCTTC
>JAOWBN010181791.1:0-16901 GCA_028565015.1 Pinguicula moranensis
GTACGGAAAGATTATGAGTGATCAATAAAGGATTCACTGCTCCTAAAATGTTAGGAGAAGATATTCCTATGTCCACTTGTAAGAAGTCATATTAGCCTTTGCAAATTACAATAAATAGTTTCTATGGACTAGAATTAAGAAATAATGAATTAAAAGTGTTTAATTCATTAACAATAATTTGATTATGTTAATTATAGGTCCATTGTCAAGCTATTGAAAACCTATAGGGTAACACACATTAACATCATTCTCTTTAGGGGTCAGAGTGTGATAAAGTGTGATTAAGGTAAATATAGGGGCCGAATTGAAGTTTTTGAAACTTCAAGGACTTGTTTGAAAATATGGGTTATGTATATACATGCTATGCACGACCTTACATGTATAGAGGTGTATAGAAACCCCATGGAGAAGGATTTTACAACAACATGGCACATAAGCATGAAGTGTCAATTGTTGAAATACATGTAAAGCTATGGTTAAATATTATTTACTAGCTACAACATGTTTTTTACATTTTAGACTCATAGCCCCTATATAAATACCTTAATCTTATCACAAATATACAAGGGTGGTCAAAGTTTAAAGCTTGATAGAATTGTTGAGAAGTTCCACAATCCTTGTTACATTCTTTACATGAGAAGGATTTGGACTTTTTGGGCAAAAACTTGAACACGTATTCCTTTCTTTTCAATGGCTTAAAAGTTGGATCTAGCATTTCTTTATCCACATATATGTTATACACTTAGAGTGTATAAACCTCAAGGGAAGTAATGGTGTGGACTACTCTAGAAGGTGAATATTTGGACACCTCAACGGAAGGAGCCTTGTTGCACGGATTAGTGATTCTACAAGAGGTATAAAAGTTCCGTCTCCCTTGTAAAATCAAGTTGCGTAAATTAACAAATATACATGGTCAACAAATCTATGAATTTTTTGTTATGCATGCTTAACACACACCTATGTTTACGCTTTTGCACAAATTTTTGCATCATGACACGTAGTATAACTTTCGCAGATCTTAGAGAAATCTCCTATTGAGTTGACGATTCCCTCTCAAGATATTGTCTCTACAAAATGATCTCACTCTGACTCTTCGTACATGCACTCAACAAGAGTGCCCACGACGGAAGCTATTGCCTACCTAGAAGGAACATTTAGACCGAGGCTGAAAAGATAGTCACCATATATCTGCAAGAAACCTTTTTACCTGGCCATGGCCCAGGGAATAACTCCATCAAGATTGAAGGAAACCAAAAGACCTTTGTCCTTCCGTAATATGTCTAATGGAGTTAATGTCGAGGGCACCACACCCCTAAGAAAATCAATGTTGGGCGAGGATGTTTCTAATTGATCGAGTGTTTGGCAATGAGCCTATCAGAAACCATATTGGGCATCTCCGAATCCATGCTAGGACCAATGTGAGGAGAAGAACGAACGACCCCTTGGTTAGAACTCGCCTCGTAGGCTAGACGGAAGATCAATTATCAGCATGAGCTGGAAACTCAGATTGAAAACTCCGATAAAAAGATATTCGAGGATTCCCCGTCCCTGGACTAAGTTAGAGACTGGAGGCCACCATCATTATCACTCTGCATCATCTTCACACATGCAAAAAATTGGTTGCTAACATGCACAAAAATAAGGAATAATGGAGTAGCAAATAAATTCATACTGCCCTTGAGAAATCATCAATAATCTTGAGAAAAAAATATGCACTACATGAAGATTTAACACAGTATGGACCAAAACATCACAATGTATTCATTCAAAAGGACAAGAAGCTTTATTCAAAATGTCTCAAAAAATATTCCGAGTTTTCTTGGCTCTTAATAAAACAACACAACATTATTTATTACAATAACTAGAAATTTCAGAAATAGACTGTAATACTCTAGGATATGGATTGCCAAAGCACCAATGTAACAGACTTTGATCTTTAACTACTATGTTGACACAAGTCGTCTTCAATCCTTTCAAGTAACAGACAAGATCATTTTACTTTCCCACTCAAACCAAAGTTCTCTTACTTTGTCCTGTATAACTCAGAACTTATTAAAAGATGAGGCTACACATTTTAATTGCTTAGTAAGCTGCAATTCAAAATAAAAGAGCAAGTCATATCAGGATAAAGTTTTGCAAGAATGAAGAAAATGAGAGATAAAGTTTCCTAATTGTATTTGGTTGTGAGAATTTGTATGTTACTGCTTAGAGTGTAGATTGAGGAGTCTAGGATATGAAATTGTGAGCTACATGACCTTATCATTTGGTATGCGGGACGAAGTAATTATATTGAAATATTAGGGTATGATCAGAACAACTACAATCTCCTACATTTGATGATCGGCCCTCGTGTGCGACTTTCTGAACCAAGTACGACACAACCTACCAACATATCAACACCAATCTGTTCTGCTCAGATATTGCATCTCGACTCAATTCCAATCAATCCATCTGAATCTCGTTCAGCTCATGGAGCCGATACTTTATCTGATGTAGGTCCATTCTTTGTCAGCCACAAATTCATTCTTGAATGCCCAACAACATCAATTCTTGATCCTATTCACATTGTTGAGGTAATCGGTCATAATACTACTCACCATGTCACTCATTCTCAAAATGCTTTACCAAAAACATGCCAATTCCCTAATTAATCACATGTACTTTGCTACTAAACCTCCTTTGCATGTGTTTTCAAATGTTCAGAGTCCAAAAGAGCTAACTCATTTCCTACAAGCTTACTCGTTTTTTGAGTGGTGTGCTTCAATGAGAAAGAGAATGATGCACTTATTGCTAATTCGACCTGGTCATTATATCCCAGGCCTGCAAATCATAACATTCTTTGAAACAAGTGGGTCTACAAAGTGAAACTCAAGGTTGATGGAACTATTGAGAGTAGGGACGGGCAAATGATGTTCAGAATTCCAAAATTTTGAATTCTGAACTCGAAATCTAATTCGGAAATTTGGATCGAATTCAGAACTGTATATTGATTCCGAATCCAATTTGGATCAGAATTGGAATTGCCGTTCGGAATTCGAAATTTATGAATTCTGATTTATTTTTTAAGCAGCCTATTTTTGAAACGACGTCGTTTCATATGTTTGACAATTTTAAGCACTCCAATCCGATTCAAAACATTTTCACGACTCTTGTTTTGTTCGATATCGAGGGTTTCTCTTTCTCATTTTTGTTTCAGAATCAATTACTACTTTCTTGCTTTCTTCATCCCACGGCACATCCATAGTCCGCACTCCCCAATTCAGCGACTCCCGGCGGCCGACGGGTTTCTAATTTCTAGATAGCATTCGCAACTCGCAAGTTGTTTCAAATTCTTGCTTTCTATTTCAGTTTCTTGCTTTTTGTTTCAGTTTCTTACTTTCTCATTTATGAATAGTGGAAAAGTTGGAGAGTGCGGTAACTAGAGATTGTGGAAGCTTTATTGACAATCCTTCATTTTTGGCAACTTTTGTTGTTTATGCCTATCTGTGGACTGTGTTCCATCTCTAGAGTTTGCGGAAGCTTTATTGTTTATTGTAGAATGATAAAATGAGCAAAAATCAAGGTGGGTTTGCGTTGTTGCCTGTTGGAACCATTAGTTCCATTGTTGAAATCAAGAAGAAAATTTTCGGAAACACAACACCTGAATACTAGAACAAAATTGATTGAAGATAGCCCACTATCACTATCAAGTGTCAAACCAATTTTTTCCGAACTTTGTTAATCATGCCTTCTTGCATTAAAGTTTTAAAATTTGTACCTATAGCCATATTTGTTATTTGAATAGCAGTCTTTGTTCTATGTTGCTTACTTGTTAGCTTTGGTGAACTCGAAAATGTGAATTTAGTTTCTGTTGTAAATTAGAAGTTTTTAAATTTTGCACAGGCATGTAGAACCTAGAAAGTATATAATATCACACATTTTCATTACTTTACAATTTTGTTCTCTCTCTGGGCAAGGCTAGAACTTCCTCTCGTGAGGTTTACTTTGTCATTTATCTTTTTATATTACTTGATTATGTTTTGAGTATGGGATTTATTGTTGCTTTCTGTTTCTTGCTTTCTTGTTATTAGGTTCTTATAATTCACATGCCAAAATTTCTAATAACAATATGGGTTTTTAATCGTATTTGGATTTTGGCTCATTGTTTGATTTTGAACTTTTTTTTTCTTGAAATGTTAATTGCTTATTCCTTCAAAAAGTTAATTCTATTTGACTTCTAAGTTCTAGATAGACCGACGTGTTCGTGGAAAAGGAAAATGACCAGCCTCATCTATCCCATCTACTCATCATGGAAATGCGAAAGAAGATAATCTCTCTCTTGAAGATAGTGAAATAGAAGCAAATTTATTAGAGGCAAGTGCAAGTAAAATACCCACAATGCTCACAAATAGTCAAAGTTCATTAGCTCCAAAGAAGAAGAGAAAGATGAAAAACTCTTTGAAGTTTGGCTACACTTTGAGGAGGCGGGTGAAGATGAGAAGGGTGAGGAAGTGGCTTCCTGTAATTATTGTAGGAAACTTGGTGGGTGCGATAGTAGGAAGGCGGGAACCAATAGCTTGTGAAGCCTTTTTAAAACTTGTCCCAAACTAGAACATCATGGTCAACAGAAAAATGACAAGTACCAACAATAGTTCACTTATGATGGTACAACAGCTACGAAGAACCAATTAGGGGATTTTAGAATAAATAAATTGGATACTACAAGGATCAGGCGGTAACTTGCACAAGAGGATCATCAGGTTTAAAAGAGTTACTAATCACTCAGGTATCACACTTCACTTTCTTTAATTGTTGTATTTGTTTTAAGCTATAATTGATGATGTTTTCTTAATACACAAATTTATCACTATCTTACGTGTTGGAGGGAATATTGAGCAATTGATGCATCGATAAGGTGTTAACAATCACCATCAACAATGCATACAACAACAGTACATTGTTGAATCAACTGAGGGGTAGGCATATCGAGAAGTTTGTGCGTGTAGAGGGTGGTGTATTGGATAGACAACGCAACATTCACATGAGATGTGCTGCACATGTCCTGAATTTGATTGTGAAGGAAGGCTTGGTTGATACAGATAGATCCGTGTCAAGGATGCGATTTATGGCAAAGTTTGTCAATTCTTTTCCTCATCGAGAAGAAATTTTTAAGCAATATGTTGAGAAGGTTGGTTTGAAGGAAAAAGGAAAGGGTTTCTTGTAGATGGATGTGATGACAAAGTGGAACTCCACCTACATTATGTTGATATCTATTCTAAAGTAGAAAGGACGGAAAAAAACTTTTGTGGTGGGCTAGCCTACGAGTACAGATTGGGAGCGCATCAAAATCTTTATTGAATTCTTGAAAGTATTTATGATGCTACATTGTCTTTCTCAGCCTCTAAGACTTGTACCGCATACATTTTTTTTTGAGAAAATGTTTAATATAAGATGCAGCTAAATAGATTCAAAGAGAGTGAATATCTCTTCTTTAAGGGTATGGCAGCGCGGATGCTCGATAAGTATTTGAAGTACTTGGAATAGTTTGAACAAGATGACCCGGATGAATCTAGTATGAGATTCCATAGGTATTGTTATAGTTATTTGATATTTCTCTTCTTACTTTTTAACGAATTTCTTATTATTTATTTTATATAAGGTGTCTTTTTCTTTATTTTTATATGATCAGGTTTTTACTTGTCGCAACAGTTCTCGAACCAAAGTATAAGCTTGAATGGTTCAAATTCTTTTTTCCGAGAATTCTTACCCGTGAGGAGAGTAAGAAAGCCATTCAATTGGCTAAGACTACAACAGAAGAGCTCTTTGCGTAATACAGTTCATTATACGGAACATCTTTATCTTATACCACTTCGACTACGAGCCAAAGTGGGTCTATGGTGACTGATTCTAGATTTGGTGTGACATGGCTTTGATGCGCTTCAAACATTCTGAAGGATTGGAAAGAAAAGGTCTGAACTACTTAATGCAATAAACAAACCGAGTTGGAATTATATTTCAAAGAAGGACTATAAGACACTAAAAGTACATGCTCCGTATTGGATTGGTGGAAAAAGAATCAATTGAAATATCCTGTGCTTTCTAGAATGGCAAGAGATATTTTGTCAATACCAATCACAACCGTGCCTTCAGAGGCTACATTTAGCACAGGCGGACGGGTACTAACTGTATTCCGTAGTTCGATGGCATCCAAGACTCTTGAGGGTTTAATATGTGCTCAATATTGGCTGAAAGAAAAGAAAGAAATATTCTTTCATAGCAATGAGACGGAGGAGGCAGAGAGGTACTTAATTGACCTATGTATGATGTTTTGATCTATTTCTCTATTATACTAGATGTATATCATATACGTACCAACTTACATACGTATTATTTTATATATTCTTTTACTTTTGCAGACCTAGGTAAAGTTTCAGATTAGAGTCATGATTGAGCGAATCACATTCACAGAGACAACAATCAATCCCGATCCAGAACTATGTTGACTTTTTGCATAATTACATACAGGTACTATTGAATGATGACTGATGTGTTGATATTTTGAGCTTGGGATCACATTCTTATTCTAGTTTTACTTTTGTGTGTGTGTTAGTTGTGCTAAAAATTTTAGGTGGTATCTTTTGAGTTTGAATTTTTAATTTTTTTGAAAGAGCATTAATGGCTTCAGTCTACGTGTTCCTTCTAAATGGGATGATGATGTTGATGTAGAGAAATGGCTAGGTTTGTGGAAGTCATGTACTGTGTTAATTAAACTTGTGGTTTTATATTATGATCCAGGAATTCAAGGCCAATAAGTAAAATTACTTAAGTCTAATTTTGTGTTAGTTTAGTTGTTAAATGTATGATATATCCTGCAAGGTTGAAACAACATAGTTCATTTTTTTTATAATTAAACTCCTGGTTCAATTTTTTTTTCTTTTTTCAAAATGCTTTTTTTGAATTTTTTTATTATTGTTCGAAAATTCTGAATTTTCGAACGTCGTTCCAAATTCCGAATTCCAATACGGAACAGAACAAAAATCAAATATCACTTCCGAACAAAATACGGATCGGATCAAAAATGGGCTATTCCGAATTCCTAATTCCGAACGCCCACCCCTAATTGAAGGGATACCCTGAAGGTTACTTTGATCAAAAGAAAGGGGGAATACAGAGTCACTATGTGAATCAAGCAAACTTCTCTGAGCATGGCAAGTATGGTTATACTCCACTGGAGGAGAATAAGGCAGATCTTCACAGCCTGTATAAGATGATGGGAACAATGCAGAAGGAGTTGGAAAGGATTTCAAAAGGCAAGGGAGTGGCTGCCACTGATGGAAATGTAATGATGAACATGGGATACTACTCTGATTTTTCAGGTAATCGCACCTTTAACTCTATGAATCATGTGAACAGTGCAAAAATATCTGCAAAGGAGTGGATGATGGATACAGGAGCTAATAATCATATGTGGATCCGGGAAGGGGATACGATCAACATCCACAACTTTGTGACATTTACACCGGTGTGGTTGCCTGATGGAAGTACAAATCCTATCAAATGCAATGGAGACATTCCATTATCAGACAAAATAGTCTTGAAATCTTGCCTCTATATGCCAAGCTTCAAATATAATCTTCTGTCAGTGAGAAAACAGACAAAAGATTCAAATTTTAACTTCTATTTTTCCCTTGATGAATGTGTGTTGCAGGATCGTAGAAATCACAAAGTTGTTGCTGTAGGACATGTGAAGCATGCGTTATGCATACTGGACATGAATTCGTTCCATCCTGAGGCCATAAGAAGAGGATATGATGTACTCAAAAACTGCTTGGTATCACTGGTTGATGAATACAAATTGTCAGGTGTAGTGAATAAGCCTTATAAGGCATGTGCTGTTGTAAACTCACGTTTGTTACATGGTAGACTTAGTCACCCTTTAGTTGATGTAATGACACATTTGTACGGCTCAAATAAAAACATGGTGTTGAAAAAAACTGTGGAAACATGTGAAGTATGCCATGTTTCAAAGCAGAGCAGGTTGCCCTTTTATTCTAGCCTGCACAGATCCGAGGAGTGTTTTGATTTGGTTCACGTGGATGTATGGGGCCCTTACAAGATACCTTCTGTCAATTCTTGTCAATTCTTGTCAATACTTTCTCACGGTTGTGGAAGACTGCAGTCGGTGTATATGGACATTTCTCTTAAGTATAAGGATCAAGTGTTCAGACTACTTGAGTCCTTTATACTCATGGTTATTACACAGTTTGGTAAATTGATCAAAGCGTTTCATACAGATAATGGCACTGAATTCCTCAATGAAATTGTGTCAACTTTTTTCAGAGATAAGGAGATATTACATCAAAAAAAGTTGTGCATACACTCCTTAGCAAAATGGTCTTGTGGAGAGGAGACATAGATCACTTTTGGAAGTAGCATGTGCTCTGCTATTTCAGTCTCACTTGCCCAAGCATTTATGGGGAGAGGCCATTCTTACAGCAACATACCTTCTTAACAGATGACCTACTTGAGTTCTTTCTTGGAGATCACCTTATGAAGCGCTTCATCTTACAAAACCAAGTCTGGACAATCTCAGAATTTTTGGCAGCACTTGCTTTGTCATAGACAATAGATCAGACATAGATAAATTAGATGAGAGTGCTCAGAGAGGTGTGTTTGTTGGATATCCAGTGGATAAAAGGGATATAAAGTGTATATCCTCACTTCCAAGAAAATAATGGTGTCAAGAGATGTGCATTTCTTGGAAGGCCAATTTTTGAGTGATGATGAATTGCAATTGACAGAAAGTGTCTCTATGGTACAGGTTCAACCAAGTGTTGAACCTCCTGACATGATGATTAATATGATATTACCTTCTGATTCTCGAGTTACCCTAATATTTTTGGATAATGAACATGGTCCTAATGACACAGTCATGCTTGCTGAGACAGTTTCACCTGAAGTTAAGGGGCAGACAAATCTAATTGATGAAGAGGCTGATGACTCAGTGGCAGTTCCACATGATCCTGATGTGTTAGAACCCGAGGTATACAGAAGTAAATGGAATGTCAAGACACTTGCCTGGCGGGATGATTTCTATGTCTTCCATACCCACACTGATGATCCGAGTAGCAATCTGAAATCAATCCACAATGGTACCAACCTTTTTACAGCCTCATATTGTGATGTTGCAGTCAATCTTTCTAGTGTTCATGAACCTAAACACTTCACTCAAGCACAAAAAGAATTTCATTGGATTAAAGCAATGAACAAAGAGCTGAAGGCCTTAGAAGACAATCACACATGGACTCTCACATCTTTACCTCAAGGCAAAAAGGCCATAGGTTGTAAATGGGTGTACAAAGTGAAGTGTAAGCTAGATGGAAGTGTAGACAAGTACAAGCCTAGGCTTGTGGGGAGGTATGTCGTCTATTAAAATCCTTGTATGGCTTGAAGCAAGCATCACGCCAATGGAATACAGAGTTCACAGGTAAGCTGCAGGCTTATGGATTCACACAGTCTTACCATGATCCGTTTCTTTTCACCTTGACAAAATCTACACATCTACTGATACTTCTCGTCTATGTTGATGATGTGTTGCTAACAAGTACTTCTCTTGCTGAAATGGAGAAAGTTAAGGAGTTTCTTGATGCAGCCTTCACCATAAAAGATCTGGGATTAGCACGGTATTTCTTGGGTGTGGAGATTGCTAGATCCACCGAGAAAATCTGCATCAATCAGCGCAAGTACATTCATGACTTGCTGACTGATGCTAATCATTTGAATAGTTTACCAGCCTCTACACCGTTTCCTTGTGGGCACAAGTTTAAAGATCCTTGTAAAGATAGCACTCCCTTGTATCATTACCCTGAGAAATACAGAAGAATTGTGGGCAGGCTGCTTTATCGTAGATACACAAGACTGGATGTCACTTATGTCGTCTAGCAATTGAGTCAATTCGTTCACCATCCCCATGATTCACACTGGACAGCCCTTAAGCATGTGCTTAGATACTTGGCAGACTCCCAAACTATTGGTTTTATTTACTCCAGCTCCACTACTTGCAAGCTGACTACATATAGTGATGCGGATTGGGGAAGTTGCAAGACGTCTCGCCACTCCTTGACTGGTTTGCATCTTCCTGGGATCCAGTCTCATCTCGTGGAAGACGAAGAAGCATCCAACTATCGCTTGCTCATCTGCGGAGGGTGAATACAGGGCCATGGCCATGGCTGCCCGAGAGTTGCAGTGGATAACATTTATGTTGACAAAGTTTCAGGTGGTGTCAGTTCTTCCAATTCCTTTCTTTTGTGACATCGTGCTGCATTGTACATCACTGCTAACCCGGTGTTCCATGAGCTTAACAAGCACATAGAAGTTGATTGCCACGTTGTGAGAGATCAGTACAAAAGTGGTCTGCTATTACCTCAACACATTTCTTCCCAAGGACAGCTAGCTGATGTGTTTACAAAGGCTCTTGGCGCACCTGCATTTCACTCGATGCTAGGCAAGATGAGCTTGTGGGCGCTCATCTTGAAGGGGGGTGTTGAAGTCTCAGGATAAGCAGAGACTTCCCAAACCAGATGCAGGAGATGCAAGTTGTGATTCAATGAAAGTGGCTAATCAGGAAGTTGTGAATGGAGAAAATGATTGGGAGAGAAAATGCAGGGTGAAAGATGTTATATGTGAAAATGACAACTATTCCGAATCTGTTAGTGAAAGTGCGATTCTGCATCAAAAGCCTGTACAAATGAGAACGACGCACGTGGCGGGACATAAGGTGTTCGATCCAAATTGAACAGATGGACAGCTGGATTTTCGTATCTGTTGTGTTTGTTTTTTGTTCATGCTTTTACTAGTATAAAAGCGATTTCCTAACTGCCTTGTAAACTAATTACGCACAATTCAGTTGGTGATGAAATAAGAAAGGGCATTTACTATTTCATCTCCTTCTCCAAACCTCCTCTGCTTTTTCGTCACAAGATCCTCACATACATTTACTGTGTTTGTTTGCGCAATCAGTGAAATCAAGAAACGAAATTCATTTAGAACTTAGAGTTACAATCACCTTCCAACAGTAACTTCATACGCTATTTCTGAAATGAGATAATCTCCTTATTCCTCCACTACGACTAAAACTAAAACCACACACCTCTTCCTAAAACTTCATGTCCAGTTCATGCACCCCTGACATGAGTTTCTACAGCCGAGCACTTGCAACCCTACCATACTCATTATTCCATGTTTTAAGGCTTTCCATGTTTCCGCCAAGCACTGTACATAGGATACTAATACTTTTTCATGTTTCCGTCGAGGAATTCCAAATTCGTTATGTGGTTTAGCTATTTTTTCTTTCTGGATCCACATCCTTTCCATTTTCATCACGGGTCTATACATGACGATGCCTCATGTTGGAATTGTTTTTATCATAAGGTGCCCATTCAGCCAAGTATCCCTTGCGAGCCAGTTGCTCCAGCTCATCTTTTAGATAACAACACTCTTTTGTGCGACGTCCAAAGTCTTTGTGAAACTGGTAATAGCGTTTTGGATTTCCTCTTTACTCCATACTTCATTTCTCGGGATGTATTTAAAAGACCAAGATCTTTGACGGTTCTCAAGATTTCTGTGCGAGGTATCCTTAATGTGTGATATTCTGTATACCTTCTCCATTTATCAGATTCCTTGATTTTTTTTTACGATATTTTGTTTCTTGATTTTTTGTCCTTCCGGACGCTATTGTTCCTAAAGTATTTTTTTGGGAGGGAGTGTCTTCCCATCTCTTTGAACCGGATATACTTTCGCAGATGTCCCTCAACTTTTCATAGGTGGTTTGGAGGTTCATCCATCAAAGTTGTAGCTAGGGGGTCGTGTTGAAGTCTATAGATTAACGTGTTGACCGTTAGAGGGAGGAATAAACTCGGGGTCTCTGTACACGCTTGATTGAATTGATTTATATAATCTCGTAAAAGTTCTTTGAGCTTCTTTTGGTATTCTGATGTTAGCAAATGTACTAAAGCCCTTTCCACCTTTTGTTGAGTGGTAAAAGCTTGAGAAAATTGACTCACCAATTCTCCAAAATTTCAAATAGATTCCTCAGGTAGTGAGAAAAAAACGACGTTGAAAAATATCAGTTAGTGTTAGGATGAAGATCCTACATGCAAGGGCTTATGTCACCATTGTCATTTCAATGTACAAGGTAAAAGATTTTACATGTTTATAAGGGTCTCTCTTTTTGGAGTAATTGGGTAACATGTCGAGCGTGGCAGGTGCAAGGGTCAAAACTTTTTGTTAGATTTTTTTACAAAATGTTTTACTCAAGGTGATGGATATCTGTTGAGACAAGATTTTGGATAGCAGAGGTGGGGGCCCACGGTTGCTAAATTGGTAGACCAATTCCTGAATCTAGTTCTGAAACTCATTCTTGAGATCAAAAACTAAAATAGTTAGATTTGTATCGATAGTGTTTTGCCGACCTAAGGGGCCGGATGCCAGAATTGCTCCCTGAGTCCGTGCAAGAATTTTTTTGGGCTTTGATTGTTGCTGATAGGTGATATCCTTGAATCGGGAACTATTATTGCTTTGCTCTATGTTTTTTGGGGTAGCAGCATTTTGTACAGTTCTCACAAAAGGCACTAAAATAGTGTGATCGGATTCTGTCCTGCCTGGTTTGCTAATTTTTTTATTGCTGGATTAAATCAAAAATAAGGTACGAAAAATATGTAGGGGTCGGGGGGCCAAAGATTTCTTCTCCACCTATCTGGGAACCAACCATTTTACCCAAAAGAGTATAATGCCGTGATGTATGCTATTGGCTAAAGGATTTCATCCTCCTGCTGGTCGAATTTTCTCCTCTTTTTGTAGGCAACATTTTGGCCGTTGTTTTCATGGGAGGAATACACCTCAATGGTGCACTTGTCACTTATTGGAGCATTTTTCCTTCCACTTCATTTCAAACATTTCATTCACATGGGATTTCTTGTTTTGGTTAATTCTTGTGTAGATTGGGCAGGTGGAAAGGTGAGTGCAGATTCGGCTGGCCGCTTCCTGGGCCGAGCTGGTGGATTGTGGGGAGCAAATTAGGCTTCTCAACCAGCACAGGATGGCCCAATTGAGAAGCATGCTTCTAGCCTACATCAGATTTGTAAATGTTAATAAAAATCTAGGGGTACCGATCTCGTCCCCATTTTCCTTCCTCTCCCATTGCCCCATCCTTGTACTATATCCCAATTCTATTTAAGTCAAGGTGGACATCCGGTTGGGTTGGGACGGACCAGCTCATCCATCGGGCCGGCTAGAATAGTGCTGGACCAGACTAGGCCAGTTCAACACGATTTTGAACCAGAGGGGACTAGGTTGGTCTGTAAGCTCGCCCGGCCCAACGTGCCAAATATATATTATAGATTAAAGATAATATTGGAAATAAAACAATACAGCAATAAAACATCACAACCATTGGAAAAATTAAAACCACCACCACAACAACAACAACTTATAACTAATAAATTCATTGCACTGATCTGCCTTATCAGCAGGAGCCCTTGATGATGATGATGATTTCTCAATCATTTTCCAAGTCACCCACCTCATTGCTTCGGGGTTGAGAATCCCTCAATCCACCAAAATTCCTTTCATACTTTCCATACATGTCAAACAAAGAGTCTTGGATATCTTTAGCGCATGTATCACCATACGTTATAGTAAAAAATGTACCAAGATGATCAATAACACCACTAAGATCATCATACTTTATCCTAGGATCCAAAATGAAATCATAGGATTTTTCGATTTTCTTTGTATCCTTAGTTTCTATTTTTTCTATACTTTGTTTGTACTTTCTTATCCCTGGTAAGAAAGTTTGTACATACATCTATTATTAATGAATGTGGCTTAACAAAAAAAATGAAATCACAGGAGTATAATAAAAGAATCTCAGCCCACTACTTCTTACATTTTGCTACTATCGATGTTGCGGCATCTTCCCGTAATAAATAATCATTACGCAAACAAAGAAACAGGTAATCTGTAAATGTTTGTGAATAGCCAAATCAAATGTGTGGTAATAGAATCCAGATAGAGCATTCGTTGCATCATAGAAAACACCAAGAAAAGGGATAACATTTTTTTACAACAAACCATTCATCAAGTTTCAACATCAAAGAAACATGCAAACATGTGTTATAAAAGTGTGCGGTTGGGTCCTGTACTCTATGACTCTTTGTAACATGGTATAGGCATATCCAAAGCCAAGATCTGAGGTACTAAACCTACATCCCTACAACATTGTTTAAAAGTAGTTACACAATGGCTTGAAAACTTTTAGCCATTCCACAACAATTCAAATTTTATCAACATGTGTCTAAAATTTTTTGAAACCTGAATGTACTGTTCATGCACACAACTCTCACCAAAACTTGAAAGTTAAATCAACAGATGCAATTAATCTATCAAGACATTTTCTTTATATCTAAGCATTATATTCCCATGTGCTCAATTGACTGTCCTTACTAAAATGGAGTTTGTTTTTTTAGTTAAGCCAAACTTTCATTAAAAGAAAATATTTACAGTAAATAAGCTCCAACCAAATAGCACAATCCGCTCTCGATATTACAACCCACTTAAACTTACTAGCCACCAATACTAAAATGGAGTTGGGGTTGTGAAAACACCTCGTTTTTCTAGAACATGCATGACGATGAAGGTGTTTGATACCATTGGATGATCCACTTAGTTTTTTTTTGGCAATATTTGCATACAACAATCATGATGAATGTGCCATCTTCAAGAGTTTTTGAGACTTTATAAAGTACTCCCAGAACGATGGGATAGTTCTCCTTATGGATTTTTTGGACTTCGTACTCGACTTCATGTGAATGTGGAGAAGACAACATTAAGATCATATTCCTCATCGAAGTCATCATCCATCTCAAATTCATTTAAATGATCACCCGTCCATATCTTACAAAACAAATGTACATAAATTAGAAAAATTAATGAAGAAAGAGAAAAAAAACTTATCACTAATCTTTAAGACCAGGACAAAAAATGAATCAAAATTCAAAGATAGAAAATTGAGATAAAATAGATGAACAAGCCCTTTATACGAGCAATTATTAATAGAATCTTCAAGTTATCATGTCATTGGTAAATAAATGCTTATATTTCGTGAAGCTAAAAATAATAGCAGATGAGTAGAAGATCATCCAGAAGTTGGTTGTCCATGCTCTCCTTAAGAATAAACTCAAGAAAATAATTGTCTAAACAGTGACAAGATCAACATATGCATACTCCGTGCACTGGAGAACATGTGAAAAATCATAATGAGAATGCTCAAATCCCTAACAATGTTAGGAATGTGAGATTTACTTCTCACTTAGATCTTCTACAGTGGAGAATTCTGGATCTGCTGCTTCAAGGTTGCTGTAGGACGTTCCGCTCAAGCACCTTGAGATTTTTCCTCAGATCCGTTCATCCTTTCAACCCCGTAGTTCAAGATACCGTCTGTCACCGCCAACCTGGCTCTGATACCACTGTTGGAATTTAGATGTCGGACTATTTTCTTGCACACTTATTATCTTGTTAGTAACTTCAAAAAAATATGTAAAAATAAAGACGAAAATAGTAAGAACACCGGGTTTAATTCTCATAGTTCACTGAGAGAATAAACCCTCAGCTACTTCTCAATGGAGATCCAAATCTGGAGTCTCACCACTCGTATTACTTCTCTTTATACCACAAATCAGTATAGTATCCACAAATACAACGCCAAATCCCTTATACAACCAACACTTCTAAAAATAACGAAATTGCAAGAGCAACTCTTGCAGATCTAAGGTGACAATAGGTCACCTCCTTCAATAAGACCCCTAAAAGAGCCTAAAATAGCTTTGGAAGTTGGAAAACCAGAGGTTTCATCGGAGAATCTATCGAGAGGAATGAGAGAAGTCGAGAGGATCACACTGTAGTGAGAGAAACTGATTTCTGAAAAGTGTGTCAATCGAGACAACTAAAGCTTTTATATCCCTCCATCTTGTAATACTGTCCATCGAATATGATGGATCGAATGGTTCACGTCTTTGCTTGATAAGTGCTTGTAGGATCTATCGAGCCGATTTCTAAAATTCTGAAAACTTTCAAATCGGGACCAATGTTGAAATTGGACCCAAAAACAGTGTTAATTCATGTTCTTGATGAAGAGTTAGCCATCTTACCTCGTAAATGACCGGAAACTAGCAAACCCGCCATAAACTCGAACAAAAAATGGCGACGGAATCGAATCATGGAAGTTCCAACGGAGGTGACTCGCTAAACGAAGCACTCCCTGGATAGTAAAAGGGCTGCTAGACCCCTTCCCGGCAACACTTCTAGTGTCGGAAGTCACGGCGATGAGAGAATCCGAGTCGGTCAAGTTTTCGCGAAGGATGGAATCGCGTACGTGAAATAGAAATCATCAATCTCTTTTCGACCGACCGAGAGATATGTATATCTCTTTCATTTGGGCTCAAAGCCCAAATGAATTATAAGTCATTGGTCTCAAGTTTTGATTTATTTTCAATCCCATTGAGTCCATTAAAATGCAATTGAATTGGGTTGTCTCACCAAAACTCAATTTATTCTTGTCCGTGAAATTCGCCAATTATGTTCCATATAATTAATTATTTAATGCTTCAGTCCACCAGATAGAGCGACCTGATATGATCCATATATAAATTGGTACTATCATAAGCGGCATCTAGCAATGCATAATGATCCGATTTAATATAGATACATCGTGATCCTAGAAATCCCATTTAGTATTAATTCTTTCGTCACTTAATATCCAATGATTAATGTCAAACATAGGAATGTGTCATCCTTGACCATTAATCACTTTCTTGATATATCAGTAAATAATTGTTAAAATGTAACTATCTCATAATCACAAATTG